>OMLJ01062390.1:0-14110 GCA_900302595.1 Gadiculus argenteus | reverse complement strand
TGCACACAAACACCATGACATATGCCCTAACTGTAGCCATCTTGACTCAACCTAAATGCAGTTGTCAGTCATCTTACAGATTCCCCCAATGAACTGTTGAGCAGTTGATGGAAGCTAGTCAGTAGAGGCTAAAGTTCAGGGCTCCAGACTGCGACCAAATGCTCGTATTTTGCGACCAAAATGTGAGAGTGTGCGACTGAATTTTACATCTGGTCGCGCTTGTGCGACCAGTAAATGTGTCCTTTTTAATTAACGTGGAAGAGGCGCGTCAATGAATCCGGAATCTGTAGCAGGCCAATGAGTGTGAGGAGGAGAGGGAACGCCCCCTGTGAGTGGCTGATGTGTGGAGGGGGCGGGGCCCTATCCAGTGCGTGTAAACATCTGTGAGAAGGAGAATGGTTTCACGACCCGCTACGTGCGTTTGAACAATGAGCAAACTAATGACTGGTTCCTCCGACCTGCGGCTGGTGGTCCAGTGCCAGTCAGAGTCCTGCACCGCCCGGACCCCCGCAATACTTAAAACCGCATCTGACCCATGTTTCGACGGTAGCGTGAATTACACTCCGCACCCGACCAGACCCGCTGTGAATTGATTGAAAACCCGACCCGCACCCGAAGGAAAATTAGACACATTAGATTAGATCGCCAGGGAATGACACTCTGTGGTGTTAGGCGTGGTGCTCCACTGTGGACGGGTTGACTCCTGAATAGCATCAGCACTGGAGAAGTCTCGCTCTCGATCGCAAAACCCGCGACCGACCCGCGCTGTTAATGTACCCGCGCTGTTAATGTAATGTTAATGTACCCGCGCTGTCCGACACGCTATTTATTCACCCAAATTGTGCGGGTCACCCGTCAGGTACCCGAACCCGTGCAGGACTCTGCTTCAGATGCCGTAAAGGGTGTTTGTCGCGCCTGTTAATGCATCTCCGTGGAGAGGCGACGGGTGCACTCCCGCGAAACGGGCGCGCTTACGTGCTCGTCGAACGCGCGCGCATACGCGGACACCGTTGGGATAGATGAAATGTGACACAATAAACAATAAAATTTGACTGAATTTGAAATATTACAGTAATTTCTGCATCTATTATCAAAATATATATTAGTAATACAGTGAAGATGTGTAGAAATGGAAATATTTGGTTGGCATGTTGATTAACGGTGTGTGCCCCTAAAATTTTTGTTTGTGCCCCTAAAATTTTCAGTAAGGGGCCACTGTGCTCCTGGTGAAAAAAGTTAGTCTGGAGCCCTGTAAAGGCCAGAGTCTAACAGCTCGAGGCTAGCCAGGCTATGGCCCAGGCCACGCAGGTATAACTACTGTTGTTTTGTGGGTCCATTGCTAGAGTCCCAGCTTGTGTGAGTGTGAATGTGTGTGGTGTGCGTGTGTGTGTTGTGTGGTGTGTGAGTGTGCGAGTGTGCGCGCACCGATGCGTGGCTATGATTATTCAGAGGCTATTCATCCAACAAACAAAAGGCCTATGTTAGGGAAACTGCCTGCCCATTTCTCTGGTGTCCATTGGGGAAAGATCATTCCCAGCTTTTGAGTTCAATAGAGCAGGTTCAGTTATTTTAAGGATTTATTAACACAAGACGTGATAGTGTTAAGCCTGGCGATCACTGTGGGGTATCTAGAGTCTAGACTCAATGGGCTCATGCAGGCTGGTAGGCAGGCACGCGCACACACACACACACACACACACACACACACACACACACACACACACACACACACACACACACACACACACACCATATGATTTTGGCAATTAGTCGTCTTTATCTACTCATTACACAGGCTCATGAATGGACCAAATAAAAGGCCGTTGAGGATTACAAGCGATTCTCCTAAAACGTGTAATGAGTCATTCCAACAACAACTGAGAGGGCATGCTGTCCTGCCTTTACCGTTAGCTGTACGAGATGTCATGCTGCTCACCGGGGGAGGGCAGCTAATACAGAGCCTGTTTTGGTTTCTCTTTTTGATATGTCGTGAATCGGTGTTGATTTGCTTTTTTATGGTGTGTGTGTGTATGTGTGTGTGTGTGTGTGTGATGTTTGCTAAATCAAACACGTGTCAACAAATATCCCCCCTCATGCTCTGTTTTTGTTTTCTTTGTTGTTTTACTTCACTCTGCTTGATCCCCCCCCACCCCCGGCCCGCTTTAGCCGAGGGCTGCCGGTGAGAGCCACTGGCGGTAATGATGCCGCACAGTCGCCTCACACCTTCATTATGGCCCGTCATGAACCTGGTGTCACGGGGGTAGCTTGTGAAGCCGTGGCCGCCGATCCAAAGTTACAAAGTTAACTTTGTGTCAACAGGATGATGAATCGTTGTCCCCCCAGAACAACCTCAAAAGCACCTTGAGTCAATAACGACACACCCTCTCCAAAGGTGAATAACAGGTCCCTGTGCCCTGTTGTTCTTCTGACGAACGACTAATGCCAAAATTAGCACTAATGGTTTTGTCCTGGAGGGGGACGTGAATTGCAGAGTAAATATTAGCATCAGTAAAATATGTATACTGTATACAATAGAGAATGCGATTTGATGCCTGATGAAAGACTAGCTAAAATCGTATTGTCTGTCTGTACATAGTCAGACAGTCCTAAGATATAGATAGAGATAGATAGATTGATAGACAGACAGATATATGTATGTACATAGATAAGTAGATACAGATAGATGGTTACTGATAGACTGATATATGTATGAACACGTCATACATAAATAGATACAGATGGATACAGATAGACGGACAGATATATGTATGTACATAAACAGATACAGATAGATGGATACTGCCAGATAGTCAGATGGAGATTTTGATGGTGTGTTTGTTAGAAGAGGTAGCATCCATAAGGTGTATACGGTTTGCTCATGCAGGAACACACACACAGAGCCAGACTGAGTTCAACAGATCAAGAGAACGAGTGGGTAAAGACCTGGAGGCAGCAGAGCTCTCTCCGATAATCTGTAATTGCGTGCCTTCCAAGAAATACTTTTAACCGTGGGCCTCTGGCTGGAGGCTGTGTATGTGCAGGCAGGATAAGGTACCACCACACCACAGCATTATCGACAACGCTGTGATATTGAGCGATAACTTTGTGATTTGAAGATGTTAATGAATTAGTAAGCCTATGTGTGTGTGTGTGTGTGTGTGTGTGTGTGTGTGTGTGTGTGTGTGTGTGCATGCGTCTGCGTGTTTATGTGTTTGTGTGTACATCCATCCCTGCCAATGAACAGGCCAACCTTAAAGCCTGCCTGGCTGGAGCGGCCCATCCCGACCGAGTGTGGGAGGTGTTGCTAAACATAAACAAACACCTTGTCTCGCTACCATTAGCATAACGGGCAGACCTGCTCTCTGATAGCCCTGCTCAGGTCCATCGTGTCAGGCGTCATGCTACCGCAGCTGCCACACAGGGCTGGCTCGCTGCCAAGGGGACGCGGAGTCAAGTCAGAGACGGCTGTCCGACTGAAAACAAGCAGAGGTTTGTCCAACGACCTGGGGGGTCACCGGCGAAAGGCTGGCAGGTACACGGATGAACTGGGAATCAGCGAAATTACACGCCGCTCATCCAAACTAAACCACCGTGGAGACGCTTTGCCGGGCAGAACAAGGGTTAGAACAAGGTGGTCCACTCAATCATATTACATGGCACGGGGCCTCCGGCCGAGCCAGAGTGGTGGTTGGAGGTAACTGCGGTCGTCTAGCGGCCTGCTAGGGGTACGCCGTGACATGGAGGCTGGGTGGCAGGACGTGAGGTGCATCACCGTTATACACCTGCTGCATCAGACACGGGGAAGAAGGCACCAACAACATCAACATGTGTCAGCGGAAAAGGGAGTAATTACACCTGTCAGAGGAGCGACTCGGAGTGGACAACATATACTTTGAGATAATCTGATCACAAAGAGAGTAGTCTCCCGTCATTACACTTCTCTGTTCCCGAGTGGATGCATTCCATTGCCGTGGCGAGAAGTGCAATGATACAGAGTCGTGGCATTTGCAGGAAGAATCATTATACGTGCCACGCTGTCGGATGCAACAAACTAATTTGGTTTTAAGAGGAGCCTGGCCTTTTAAAATGCTGGAATGGTGTAAACTGTTCCTAGGTCGGAGTTGGAAGGCTTTAAGTGCTGTAGGACGTGGGGAGGAGTGGAGCCCAGGTATGCTGTAGATAAACAGGCGACGTATGCAGCACAGTGGCTGTTAATGATAATCACACTGAAGCACTGGGGTGTGAGTTTGTTTGTAACACCATGCCTCCGTGTGTGAATATGTTTGGGCATGTATCAGTGCACAAGTTATTGTGTGTGTGATTGATTGCCGCTGTGAGTGTGCCTGCATACATGTATGTGTGTGTGTGTGATTGTCAGTGACAGTGAGTTTGCCTGAATGTATGTTTGTATGTGTGCGTGCGTGCATGCGTGTGTTTGACCCTTGTCAGGGTGTTAACAAGTCTGTAAAGCCTGCACAATAGGACCTTGGTGTCTGGGCCCGGCCAGCTAAGGCCAGCTCTCCGAGACAACCAAACACGCGACACAATAGTGATCCAGTTAGGGGTTGTTATCTGGCTGCACAAGCTCTCCTTCAACTGTTACACTAGTGAGCTGCAGGGCTTAAGGCAACAGAGGAGCCATTTAATAGTAGCATGCTACTGAAAAGAGCCCTTCCGCAACAAAGGCTCTATTAAACATTTAGTTTCAGGTGAAGGCTGGAAAAAATATTTAAATTGTTGGTTGCACATTTATATCAAAACATTTATTTTCTTTGTGTCGGTGGAGAGCCGCACAACTATATAAAATATGACAGTACAACTTTGGATAACAAATTAAAAACCTTCCATCTGTTAATAAATCAAAATTGGGATTGTATCTTTCAATCTTAAGTAATCCCCATGACAAATCTTTCAATCAGTCTAAAAAGATGAATTGTGTAATAAAGTTCTTTGTTTATATCCGTTGATTGGAAGCAAATGTCCCCAAACCCTTTCATGCTACTGAGCTCTTCCTGTGTGTAATACACATTTGATTAAACAATAGATTTAGTACATTTAATATGATAAATCATAATAACTGTTATTACCTCTAGATATTATTTTTATTAGACAATTGCGTGTACGATTTTAGGTTGATTTAGGTTGAAAAACAACAAGTCCTTGGCAGTGTTAATGTCACTAATGTCACTCCTCACACACAGTTGAATCCCCTCCTTCTAGCTAGATTACACTTTAGCTGTTCACAAATGTATCGAATAGCCCAAGAATGCATGCACTGAAATCAGGCCTATGAAAGCCTTCATGCTCTTTTTTCCACACCAGGGCTATGCTCAGGTCCTCCAAAGGAAACCACACATCCGCCTTGATGTGTGGTTTCTATGCTTCTAACTGCAACTACAATCCTGCAATGCCTGCCAATGAGTTGCTCCACTGAAGCCATCTGGGATTAAGACAACTTCAGCAGTCAGTATTGCACGGTGTAATGCAGATACAGCTCACTTTAGCACTTCAATTCCTTTCCCAGACAGATACTGTGAAGTTGAAAGGCCTCCTTCTGAGGGGCAAACTCATAGGTCCACTGTCCCATGGCGATGGCTTGTGAGGGAGTAAAGGGATACCATTAGCTGAGCTCCATGCTAGAAAATGCCCCGGGTCAGCCCCGGCTTCCCTACCTGAAGCCAGGTTCAAGCAAGAGCAAGAGCTGTACCTTTGTTTCCAAGCACTGCATCGGCATCAATATAAGCTATACTAGCCGCACTTAACCGCTGATCACCAAATCCTTTCAATGCCAGAGTGACTGCACTGCAAAGCCTACATTAAGGTAGATGTGCCGCTACAGGCCCAAGTCCATCCCAGGTCCGGAGATCTGAAACTCTAGTATTAGACTAACTATTGGAAATGTCTTGATAAAGGAGTAATCCCTATACAGAAACCCCCACTATGAAAGTGTTCTTGGTGTGAAACTAAAGAATTCCTCCCAGACCTGGAAACTGGGAACCATCCTGCACAGATGCAAGTCTGAGACGAAGAGACGCTGAGTCATTTATTGCTTACGTATAGACTTGACTTACTTTAACTTAACCGAGTACATTTTTCCATCTTAAACATTTTGAGAGCGATGGAGTGTTAATAATTATAACAAAATCCTTTTTTTTTTCATTAATGTATTTTCAGAACAGTCATATAAAAAATTATTTATTCTCTCTTAATGCAGGTCAACAAGATGCCTATGCAGAAAAATGTGCCCATTCGTATCAGCAGCTATTTCCGTTTTGAACTCAATGTTTCGTCGTCAAGCTGATCTGAAATGTACCACCTCAGCTTTCCATCCGCATCTTAGTCTTAGGAACCAGCGTCGACACTGACAAGTCAGCTCCGAACCATCTCAGTTGGCTAATCAGTGAACCGCAATGAGCATTGTGCAGTAATAGCTTATGCTGCTTTGTGATTAGATGTGTTCGAACGCAAGACGTCTTGCCAGCGCTAACGTAAGCTAATGGTTATGTTGACGGAGGAATGCCTCTCGACTGCTGATAATAATGAATTCCAGACCTAATGAGCGAGGCGACTATGGTCTGTGCATAGCTACCAGCACAGGGAGGGAAATAATCTCCTCCCCCCTGTAGAAACATGGGCTGTACTTTACCTGCCTGAGGCCGTCCTTGCCATTCTGCATGATCCTCAGAGCGTAGTTGGACCGCTGGCCTTTGCTGTTGAACTCAATGTGACCCGTCAGTCCTTCCAACTCTACCTGTCCCCCACAGACACACATACACACATGTTAAAGACTTAAAGGCAAATAATGAAAAGCTAAAAGCTTTGTAGATATCAGTGAAATAACTGTGAATAAATAAATGTTTGTTTATCTTTTTGGGTCTCTTTGAAGATATGGATGTTTCTTCAGACGGTGATATAAAGAGCAAGACTGGCCAACACATTGGTCAATTTTCTGTGAAACATAAATCTCTACTTACACCTAATCCTGTTACTATCAAGGATGGCGGCAGCCCAATCAGTGACAGCTATTTGTCTTTATTAAAGAGAACATGCTTTATCCAATGACAGCCCATTTGTATCTCTTCATGTGCTCTCATTCTCTCTCTGGGTAAAATGCTGAATGATCAGCTATAGATGGGCAGTCTAAGTATAGAACCACCAAATACTGAATGCATACATTCAGCGCCATAGAACTTCAACATAGAACTTCATTATACACTCCTATTATGCTATTAAATATCTCATTAGTTTGTGTGGGCCTAATAATGGCTTTTGTTGCCTCGCTGCTAAGCTAGAATGCTTTTCTGACAAATTTGACAAGTCATTCTGTTTTTCTTTTGAGAGCGCATAATTAGGACACTTGGACAATGTGTGACACTAAAAGAAAAGCTGTTCAACGAATGAGAACAATCACAAAATGGCTGTACAGTGAGAGGAGAGACACCTGCTCCTCTCCCGTCCAGTGGGGCAGTGCTCTTACCATCCGCAGGTAGTTCATCAGGCTGGTGCCGTGCTCCCAGATCTTGGAGGTCTTGCAGGACAGCATAGTGGCGCCCACGTTCTGGCTGCGGTTCAGCTCCTGCACCGCAGCCACCACCACATGCACCGCGTCGAACAGCAGCGCAGAGGAGAGCTGCCGGAGGAGGAGGAGGTGGAGGTGGAGGAAGAGGAGGTGGAGGCGAAGGGGAAGAGGTGGAGGGGAGGAGAGAAAGTGAGCATGTGCATTTGGATTCTTGATGGTTGAACCGTCTGTAGCTCTGCTGTCTGTATCCTTTAAACACACCCTGCACATGCAGAGCACCCATACCCCACAGTCGCACACACACACACCCCAGTGCCTAGCCAGTCAGCGGTCACAGAGGGGTTAACTTATCCCTGGAGTGGCCCTGAGATTATTCCATTAGATCATTAGCGAGACTCTTATCTGCTGACAGCACTGAGAAAGAAACTCTCTCTCTCTCTCTCTCTCTCTCTCTCTCTCTCTCTCTCTCTCTCTCTCTCTCTCAGCCTTGCCCCCAGTGGAGCTGGCAAACCCTGACCATTCCAATTACCGCCCGGCTCCATCAGCCAGTGCCAAAGAACAGCAGGAGAGACTGTCATTCCCCTGCTCTACCCCTGTACACACACCCACACACACCCACACACACACACACACACACACACACACACACAAACTCATTGCAGCGCACTATGCAAATACAATTAAAATGCATGATGCCAGACGTGGGCCGTGGCCAGAGGAGAGTGCAGCTGTGCAATGAAGCCGGAGAGCCAGAGAGGTGTTTGCTTGGTATCCATAGCGGCCTCACACTGATTGCAGAACAGAGTCAAAATATTTTGCAGAGAAGAACTACAATGTGGCCACTCAATTGAAAATGGACACTTGTGTGAATCGAACAGTTGAAATGCCTCACTGTCAAAATACATTGAATGTTTTATTGAGTTATGTCTGCTTTTATACATTTTCGAAAAAGTGATAAAGGGAATCACTTTCATCTAAAAGTGTAAATCGTGTTACTCTACTTACTTATTCACAGAGATTCATTCTTCATATCGCTACTCGGTCAACCTCCTCCACTTTGAGCATTACATATGCCTGCAGGCATTGAGATTTCCCTTTTAAGACTGCTTGTGATTAATTAGAGATAAGTGATTATATATGTCACTGCTAATAAGACATGATGGGACATTTATATAGGCTATAGGACGCAACATCAAACAACAGGTTGCTTAAAAGAGCAATAGATTTCATACAAATGCTTTTTTCTATTTTCTTGGGGGCATAATTACAAAGCACATATGCAATAAAGGCAATTAAGGATGTAGGCAAATCAGCACATCTTTCTTTGAAAGGATAACAACCCGTTAAAGGGCAACAAACACACTTACACATGCAACGGCCACACGCTTGCGTTTCTTTCCCACTAGGTGATGAAACAGGTTGAGAATCGCCAAATTGAAAAAGAAAATCCTGATGAGATGATAATTGGACTATATATCTTTTTTTTACCAGCTCCACTAATGCATAATGGGCGACTCGATAACACAGGGCTGAGATGCTGTAACGCTCGAGGGGGACTTGACGTACTGATTTAGACTTGATTTAGACCAGGCCTATGTATCATCCATGCTCACACTAACACTGATTACCATGGTAGAAATCAGTCAATGCGGCAGGAAGACTACAAAAAGGATGTATGAATACATGGAAGTGTTTTTTATAGCCTTTTGCTTAGGTTGTGTCGATGATTATACAATAATATAATAATTATATAATATCTGCATATATATTTATTAAAGATTTGAGACCAGTATTCACAGAGGGAAGCTCATCCCATGAATAATCTAACACACAGCTGATTGAACTAAACATCTGTCAATACATGGGTCCATTAGGACTGTACTATATAAAGGGTATTGAATGCACTATATAAAGGGTATTGAATGCAGAGAGACCAGGGAAACCTCCCGGGACCTGGCTCTGACGATGGCTCAACATTCCAAATACTACAGTATTTGCAAATCCATATCGGGGTGTTTAACCCTCTCAACTCTAGAGGAGTGGTCATTAGGAACGTACTCAGTAGGTGCATTTCATTTTTTACTTGTTCATTGTTTGAGAGCTCAATTGTTTCCGGAATTTCCTCCATGTCTACTACTAGCCTGGAAATCCATCTAGAAAGCTGTAGGGTCTGGCAACGAGTAATGAAAATGGCCCAACTTGAGGGGCGGCACCAAGCATGCATTTGAAAATATCACTGCACGCAATTGGATAACACTACGACCAATCAGATGAATGCACGGGGTGACGTATCCAGAGCCCCATACGCTAAGCTACCAGCGGAGCTAACTAATAGATTAGACTCGTGCCGTATCCGGCATGGTGGTGCTGGCATGCTGGTAAAACAGCAAAAACGTCCTTCTTGCAAAGGAAAGCTTTGAGCGCCGTCGTCTGTTCCCCTTTGAGAGGAAAATACAAGTTTAACTCTTTTATTGTAGTGGCCAAAACTATTTCAAACAACTGGTGTTCATCCGTAGCCATCTTGCAATGTTTACTGAATGTTCTGGACTGATTTCGTCGCAGCGCTGTCATCATTTGTTAAGCCTGCTTCTGGCCCGTCTATATCTGATACAAAGATGTGTTGGATGAACAGGAATTTTTAATGAGCAAATTGCTCATTCCCAGAGTTACTCGCTGAGCAAATTCAAATTTAGCTCTCGCAAGAACTCTGGATTTCCAGGGTATGTCCACTACATCAGCTCCCGTTTAATACAAGTGGCTGCCCCTAATACAATGATGAAAAGCTGCTAATGAACTGCAAACCAATGCAAAACACCACTAAAAATAAAACTGTCGCAAACATTAGCCAACACCATAATTATTCCAACCACGGTTATATCAAAAAACCCTCAGCAACACAAAGCTGGACTCCACCCCTACTGCGTGAACTTTGCTTCTAGACAATGACGTGCAACGGTTGAGCGACGCAAACACTGATGTGTGTGGATGCAAGATTTCACTGTCACATTCATTGATTTTCTTGAGAACATGTGTACGAACGACGTGAAACTAATGAGGCACTCAAAATTCATGTGTAGATGAATCACAATGACTATAACACTCCTCTGTAGTCCCCCGGCACTCTGTGAGGAAGGACCTGGCTGCTGTTTGGACAAGTCACATGACATGAGTGTCAAGGTCATGCACACATCCTACACTCACGAATGGCAGGGTGACGGGAGACTGTCAACTGCCAGAGAGCACGTCTGTCACATATCTGTGTGTCTTTTGTTTATTTTGTCATTGTCAACGTCTGTCAACGTTTGAAAAAAACAAAACAAAGACCACTGAGATTGACCTATATGGAAATTAGTATTTCAGTGCATAACTCGCGTGGCCATTGTCATTCTCTTATTGTCTTCTGCACGAGCCCACCACCACGGCGTGTTCGTCTGTCTAGAAATGACTTCAGACTGCTCCCAAGGCACTCATTCAGAGGTTCAACACAACCAAGCCTGAGGGTGTAATCTATGGCATATCTGAAAAGATTGAGACATGCATATAAATAATAAGAGAGCAGGTTGTGAATCGAGTCCTAGAAACGGGTATGCTGGTGCTGGTCTGTACGTACGTATATACGCCAACCTGGGAATATCCTGTGCAGTGATGTGGAAGAGAATCTCAATGTATCGCCATAGAAACACTTTCATTATATGGAGACAGTGAGCCGAACCCTTCATATGAATAAGGCAGAGTCTACCTGAAATCCAACTACAACCCACATAGAAAAAAACAACACATTTAATTATTAAAATGTGATAACAGAAAACAGCTAGATCTGGGACTGGCCGGATAGACAATACTGGGGGTGTATAAGTATATACACCTCCATATACAAACCCTACTAACCATACTAACCCTAGTGTAAGTGTATATGAAGCCAATATTCAAGTCCCTTCAGTGGGCATTAAGTGCAGGCATTAAGAGTCGCACCATTCATACCCTCTAACAAGATATATGTATAGTATAGTAGCTGCTTAGTTGGTTTATTGTATGAATACAAAAACCAGCAATTTCGCCAAACTGTACTAATGAGCTGTCTTTTATACAACTCTCTTTCAGTAATAAATGCTAAATAATAGATGTCAACTCCCTAAATGTCATCTCTGTGTATTTCCAGAAGGGTTTGTTTATTAATCAAGCTAGAGTAGGCTAATAATATACCTTTCTGCAAAAGCTTTTCCCTGGACACTTTTGTTTGGACTGAATGGGCTCAGCCCATTTACCGTTATTAAGTGTGTGTGTGCGTGTGTGTGTGTGTGTGTGTGTGTGTGTGTGTGTGTGTGTGTGTGTGTGTGTGTGTGTGTGTGTGTGTGTGTGTACTGACCGGTGTGCCAGCGAATGGAGCGTGGTCACAGTTCTCTTGCCAAGATCGGTTGAGGCTGAGCAGGAAGTCCTGAAAGAACGGGTGGGTTCTGTTAAAGACTGAAAAGCCAACTATGTTGACCCGCTGGTCCACCACGTCATCCAATCGCAGCATAGAGAACTCCTGCAGGGCAAATGGCGAGAGAGAGGGGTGGGAGGGGGGAGGAGAGGGAGAGAAAAATAAATTATTCTTCCATCATTCACATATTTCACACAGGTGCACGACTTTGAATCCCATTGACATCAGGGTAAAAAGTTGTTACTTGCTACTTGAAAGTTGATGTGTTTCATTTTCTTTTCATTACCCGCTAATGAACTTGTTAATCAATGTCAACATTTGGGGAAAAAAACAGGTTGTCGAATATGTCCCGTGGTTGGGATATGCACCACCACACATCTCATACAACACTGAGCGAGTCTTGTGTTAGGGAAAGCAATATCAGCGACCAGTAGAGAGCGAGAGTGAAAGCCAACAAATATCACGTACATGCCCGAAGCCAACATTTCGAAAATAAAATACTAACCCTTTCCAGCTTTTTTAATCCTGAAACCATTTTTTAAATATTGCATTTTCCACTGAGAATAAAAACAACTGTCATCATTGTCCGCTGAAGGTGAATAGAGGTGTAAGGACCCCCACCCTGACCCCTCTCCTGGCTGCGGCGGTGTCAAGACAGCCCAGGGACAGGGACAGCCAGAGCCTGCAGGGCCTAACCATCGGTAGCCTGTGTTCCCGTCACTCACCCCAGCCAGGGGACTCCGGTGGAGAGGTGAGGGCGGAACGAAGAGTGGTGGCGAGTGTCAGGGCTGCAGATGATACTGGTGACGGAGTGTGTGCGCGCGTGTGTGTGTGTGTGTGTGAGTAAGACAGGATGTGTGGGGGTGGATGTCATGAGGGTAGATGGGTGAGGGAGACGACAGACGCTAAATGCAAAGTGCAAAGAGTTTTGGCAGTTGGATGTTTTACTTTAAAGATACTTAAAGATCTTCAAAATTATTTAGGAGCATATGATATGTGATATCTTATTGATTAATTTAGGATTTGTAGGATTTGATATGAAGACAAGACGTGTTGCACATAAGAGGTTTTTAAAATGGGGAGTGAACCCAGAATCCTATTATTTAAAAAAACATTTTTTTAACGATTTCTATGCATAACATCGCACATTATAATATCACACACAAAAACTGTACAAGCTTAAAAAAAATAAGTATGCATGGGTTGTAACCATGGGGACGTGCACGTACACCATTTTTCCCCTCGAACTACAAACCCAAAAAAACATATTTTTACACACCGCCTGCTGTTCGGATTAAATCCAAAACTTGGTGCACTTGCACTTTAAAAACTTTATTAAAGTTTCTTTATCTATTCATCTTAAGTTATTCTTTTGGTTCTCCTGTACTCTCCACTGTGACGACCTCATTTCCCGCCTCACATAATAAAGTAAATCCAAAGAACACCTCTCATCTGACCTGACGCCGCATCACAACGTATATGAAAAAAACAAACATCCATAACACAACGAAAAAAGTATAAAAAAAACAACCAAATATCTACACTGGAAGCTTTAGAGACGCTGGCCGGCGCGCTCCGTCCTGAACTGCTCGCCATGCTTGATTACAGCAGCAGCCTGCCGGTGTCTCCACATGCTTATGGACCGTGTGAGTGGCTTTGAGAAAATCAAAGATGACTCTTCCCCTGTGTTCCACCAGAGACTGGTAATGAAAGTCAGGGTCGTGACACTATTGATTCATACGTGGGTTGTGTTGACAATTCCAGGGTGCGCATCTATCTCCATGCAGTCCTCGCAGGCTCCGATAAGCCAGTGGGGAGTGGCCTTGTAATTAGTAGCGTAAGTGTACTTTAATACATCATTAGAGGCAGAGCCGGTGCAAACAAGCCTATCATTAAAAATGCCCCTCAAGGGTCCTGTCGTGTGAAGACATGCTGGCGTGTGAGCACCAGGGCACACACGTACACGCACACGCACACGCGCACGCGCACGCACACACACACACACACACACACACACACACACACACACACACACACACACACACACACACACACACAGCAGAACATTTGATTATTTCAACAGAGCACCATACTGTAAACCAAGGTCAACAAAATATCCTGAGGCTATGTCTGGTGAGATAAAAAATATTCATATTCATCTAATTTAG
>OMLJ01062388.1:0-15270 GCA_900302595.1 Gadiculus argenteus | reverse complement strand
TATATATATATATCTATCTATATCTATATAGATATCTATATAGATATAGATATAGATATAGATATAGATATAGATAGATATAGATATAGATATAGATATAGATATAAATATATATATAGATATAGATATACACAGTATATCTATATATATATAATAATTACTCTGGACATTTGCGTAGGGCCCTAGACACGATTGCACCAAGAGTCAGACTTTCGCCAGTGGACTAATGACACATAATTCAGGGTGAGAGGGTTGTATGGAGAGAAGATCTATTCTTGGAAATGGATGCTTCTGCTTTTTAAACATCAATTAGTCTGGAAATAGCCACAGGCACAGAGTTGGTGTCATAGATGAAGTGGTATACTTGCATGTGTCACACATCCACTTATCAATAATATAGACTGGTAGACATCAATGTATGCCTTAATGATGATTTTAACCCCGAAGGTGACATTGTGACAGGACTGATGAGATACAAGGGATAGTTTGGTCAGCTGTCTCCTCTGAAGTGTAAACACACCAGACGTAGGACGTATTTAGACTTCCATTTATGGACTGGTTTTCAGAGGAATGTACCATATGTGGGGGAGTGTGAGGGGTGGTGTTGGCTTGAGGAAAGCTCTTTAAACATTCCATTGTATACGGATGATACGTCTAAAATAATTATAATGTTTGATAAGTTATTTCTTACTTGATTTATGTTATTTAGAGATTATTCAAATGGATAATTTCCATATTAATTAATTATTAGACTTTTTGATTAATTAAATGGCAGGAACTGCCTTCTCTTTGGAAGGAGTCCACTTCAATAACAAATCCACATTATGAAAGACATATGATACTTACACACAAACAATACAATACAATACATTGACACCTCTAGTTATTTCACAGGGAATGGCAGCATTCATTTTGTTGGTTTTATCCTTGAGGCAGAAAAGCGAGAGAAAGGTATTTGGAAAAATTGCTTCCCTCATTTCTCCTGTTCCAATAAACCTTCCCATTACATGGCTGTTGTCTATGCCAATGATTTAGACATTTTTAACCAAAGAGTACATTTTCATTAGGACTCACTCCTCTTTCCACCAAAGAAATCCAGAAGGAGAAGGGAAAAGAGGAGAAAATGTGTTGGTTCAAAGGGAAGGGGAAATATGAACCATGTGTGGCAGCCCCCCCCCCTTCTTCGTCGTAAAAAGCAGTTTTGGATATTTTGGATATAACAACGCACTAATGTGCCTTGTTGTGACTAATGAACATGGTATCTACTCTTTGTTGTCCAATAAACATGGCAGTGATTAGACAATGGCAACACATGTAACTTGGACCAATGAATCTAATATTAGGGTTATACCAAGTGCACTGTTGCTAGACCATCTGTAAAAATCTGCCTAGTCATTGTCCATTTTTAATATATACTTCTATACTTCTTCTTCTGGGATTTATCAACTATGCCCTATAATCAAAATGTATTTGCATTCCATACAAACAGATGACATTGTTTTCACAATTTCCCCTCGAAGATTCCCTTTATGATAAATCAGTTTTGTTATCTTTATTTTCTCTGTCAGCAACAGACCATGTTTCCATGGAAACCGGACTGCCGAAAGCCAGCTGTCCAAAGTGAGATAGCATGGCAAGCTGAGTTGTGAGAAAGACTTATAGATTCTCGTTATATTTCCGTAGGTTACCAGCTAGGTTTAGTGTTGGTGGTGCGTGTTTGCCTATCTATCTATGGCTTCTGTTTACTATACTATTTAGCAGAAGCATTTATCCAAAGCGACTTGAATTCAGATACATGTCATGAAGAACCAAGTAAACTCACATTCGTTATTAATGAGCAAGTTAATTCGTACTTTGTCGTTAACGAGCAAGTAAGCCCTACTTGCTCATTAACGGCATCTTACTGCACGATAATCACAATGTGTTTGTGTTGGTTGTGTGGATGTGTGTTGGTTAACAATCAAAATGGCCCATCTATAATCCTGTCTGAACTGGAAATAATTATGAACAGGAAAAAAAAGACCAGTTCCCCAGAAAAGGCCAGTATATAGAAACGCTATTCCCTCCATGTTGTAGTCAATCAGCAGAAACACTCATTACATATTAATTTTTGCATTACACCATCACCTAATTTGTCAGTGTTTAGCACGTGTCCTGTCAGTGTGTCATTACATTGTGCCAATGTGTGCCCTATGGCATGGGATATATTATTAGATAGACCGCCATCTGTTTGTTCTGTGTTCTACACGTGCTGGAAGAACCCAAATGCTAGCGTTTGTTATGTAGAAACAGCTAGTCCTGGATATTTACATTACATATTTACACTATCCCTAAAGGCAAGAACGTGTTTGGCAAGCTGGTTCTCAGCTCCGGCATTAAATAAACAGGCATTCAAATGTAGCATGGATCACCTTTGAATGCAAACCTAGGGGTCCCTACCGACCCGACATGTATACCGACACACGCAAACAAATCCTTTGAACCTGACCCGCGTCGGCAGGTGAGGCTTAAGCAGGCAATCTCTGCATGGGAAAACGGCAATAGCATAGGAGAACATGTGCATCGCTTCCCTTCTGAATAACTCAACTCTAATAAGTTGCCATGACAACCAAACTGACTTGAGGGGCCTTTGCTCTTGTTGAGTGTGATGCTGAAAAGGCTTACCTTTCTTCAATCTGTATGAGAGATTTATTGCACAATGGAGACATGGAATGTCGATTCTACGAATTCTTCAATTTGATTCTTCAAATAATTGATAAGGTGCCGACACCCCGACCTCGGTAAACCAACGGCAAACCTTGACCGAGGGTTTCTGCGTACAGGGACTTGTGTGTGAGAAAATGAGCCTTGTTTCAAGGCCATAATCCCCCTGTTAATATGCACTCCGTGAACGTAATAACCTGCTACTTGACTCCTGATATCCTAACGACTTGACTCCCATTCAGGGCTTTCGCTTTGACTGGGTAAGGGCTTTGGCTATTGCTTGGCTGAGAACGAAGCCAAAGAAAACCCCAAAAAACCCTGTTCTGCTTCTTTTCATGTGACAGTTTCACCGACTCCCCCGCTGTCTCGCACTCTGCCAAAGGAGGATATGAAGAGGAATGAGCAGCCACGTCTTCTGGGTGCTGCCATGGCCAGTCATGTGCGGAAGGAAGGAACACAGGCCATTATTAGTAACGCGCACACACCCAACAGCAGAAACAGGGAGAGGTGAACTGCGCCAGAATTGGATTTGAGTCGGTCTCCGTATTTGCTGGCTGCACTAAACGGAATCAAACGGGAGGAACATCCAATTCCACTCAAAGTAATATTCCATCCTCAACACTTCGACAGGGCAGTCGATCCAAATAGACGGCGGACGCGCACATATTGAATAGATTTTTAATAACGGCATTCATTGGCACGTTATCCCGTCGTAGGCACCGATCCTGAAAGCTGAAGGACGTCTCTACGGCAACGACAACGTCAGCCAAGTAGGACTGGGTTCAAAACCATATACAATGTGCACAAACACAGCCTCAATGGTGTCACACCACCACACAACAAACAAGAGCAGAACGCAGCGGGTGGGCGTTGTGCTCGTGATCCCGGTGCTGCCAATACTCCCGAGCTCAGTGGCGGTAGATCCACGGAGGATAATGAGAGCGAGCCGGTGGCCCCTCGGACTCCCGGGTCCTGCCTGTTCCTGCCTCCTTTGTTTAATTATGAACGTCTAATTAAAATGACCTTCATCTCACATGGCTTGAATCACACAAGGCACATGCACACAGGCGCGTGCGTACATGCACATGTGCGCACACACACACACACACACACACACACACACACACAGACAGAGGCACACACACACAGGAGCGGCAGGTGACATTTTAATATAGATTTTCCACGGCCGCCACGCGAGGGAAAGATCACGAAGCCCGCGAGACGCAGGAAACGCATCGGGGTGAGCGGGTGACAAACGACAGGGACAGAAATAGTGGCACGATGTCAAAAGGTCAAAACGTGACATCCCGGGATAAACCGCACCAGGTCTCTGCGGTTTTATTTCCCCCCACCTGCATGGGTCTCAGAGGCAGGAGCAGCGGGGTAGCAGTGGCCTAAATGCCACGTCTGCCTCACCCAAGCGGGCCGTCGAGGGCGCATTGACAAGCCCACAATGTGCCGAGACTCTGAGCGCTCTGCAAGGCCCGTAATAAAAGTACCCAGCGGCAGACAGCAACACAATAGCAACTGTCATACGCTCACCTAGGCACATCACTGCTCTTTGGACTCTGTGTCTTTGGATGTGCGTGCGTGCGCGTGCGTGCGTGCGTGTGTGTGTGTGTGTGTGTGTGTGTGAGTGCGTGCGTGCGTGCGTGTGTGTGTGCACTACTTGTCTATATAGATAAGAGAATGTGAGCTACCTGAGGCCGTCTCTTTCCTGCTGAGAGAATCCTCCACAACAGCTGGGTTATTTTTTCTCTCTCCCCACCCGACCGTCTTCTTATACAGAAATATTCGCTTTTGTTCAGTCGACTGCCTGACGTTCTCCCTTCATTAGGCCCTGGGAATAAAAAAAAAGAATGTCACGATAAGCATGCCTGACAACCTGCTGGATAAAGATACAGTAGCTGCTTCTTTCCTGTAATAAAGGCCATAGTGTTTCCTAGCCAGGTGCGTTCCCCTATCACACACATTCGCCACGCCATCGATTTTAGTTATTTGTTTACTTCATCAAGTCGGGGATTTGAGCAAGAAGGAATCTTGTAATTATGGAGGGATTATACATTACCTCTGACATTTGCAGAGCGTTCGTAGTTAGATGTGTATTAATTACCAAGCGAGGTACTCTTTTTAGCACCTAATCAGCCCGTTGTGGATTAGCCCAGGCTCATGTAAAATGTATTTCATGATTCAGCCTGCGTGGAAGCAATCCATGAATAACCAGACCGCCAGATAAAATGTGAAGCAGACCGATGTTAATATGTGACCTATGCTTTGTACTGTTGGCTGCTGTTTAGAGGCATCATGATCAAATGCAAGGCTGTCGTTGTGGCTGAAATAAACCATCAACCATTAATATTATTGATCTTAAAGCATAAATGATGTAGGAAATCAACACATTTTTAAAAACAATATATTGTAAAACATGTGCACAAATTACAAGTAGTAGTTAAAGCTACGATTTCAAAATCGTTTTACTATCCACCAAAGTATTACAGTGTTCCAGTGTTACACAAACACGTTTCACTGTGACTGACCTTTTGTAGTATGATAATTAAGTTGCAGGGCAGGTCTATTTATACAGCGACATCCCATTGTTAATATATTAATAACAGTTGGACAATTTTGACCATTTTGATTGTTGCATTCTTCATATACCTCATGCACCAAGCAGGCTACAGGCAAATGGCACCAAACATTAGTTAATGCATTGCTATCATTTGCACCATGAATTGTGATATACATTAGTAGTTAGGGCAGTAGTTATGACTCAAATGTTATTTCCAGTGTGATGAAAGTCACCTTTACAGCCTCTGTCCTTAAAGGACACATCCAGTTATGAATACATACTTACCACTGCGAGCGTTTTATCATCAGGATCACATCTCCAGCATTCCGCTAACAAATCCTTTAAATAGAACATAAAACTGCTCAAGAGCGACAGTTAAAGAATGTAATCCAGAAGTGTTATCGCATGAAGCATTAAGATACAATACACTCTACCGAGGTACGCCATACACACAGATTATAGGGTGGTACATTGTCTCTCAGGAGACTATGGAATCTCATAGGCTTATCTTTACCTCCTTTATAGCCATCAGTCATGGAGGGAGAGTGTGGTGAGACACAATGAGTACATCGTAGGGCGATTGTGATTAATGCCTGCTCTTAATAGATCATCTGGGATTTGTATAACTATACCTTATTATATTACCTTGTTATGTCAGCTGCTACGGTAGGAGGGGCAGGGTTTATGGTAAAGATTGCCCCATGGAGATAATTCAATTTTTTAACAGATAGCTTCTTCTTGATCTTCGTCATATAATGCACGTCAGTATATGATTAATAAAACAGTTCTTGAGATAAATGAGGCCAGATACACTCCACAAAAGCCTACATCAAAAATAAATGAAAGAAGAGCTGCCTATGCTGCATTTTGAGAGCAGGATTCCCTTTTGCTGTTAAATTAAAACTAAAAGCACAGACGTAGAACCCAAGTATAAAACCCAAATAAAGGAGCAGGAGCTGGACATCTCCAGCTCCAGGAACCGAGCGAGTGTGTTATGATTTAGGTGTCAAGAAGACTAGAAGGCCAGAGCTCCTTACAAGGAATTTCTGAGTGGTTTCAGTGATTCATCGGTCAAGCTTCCTACATCGGTTCAATATTTTTTTTCCTGACCGGGTACTATTTGTTCTCCAGGAAGGTCAGGGTTAAGGTAAACCAGCTGCTGAAAGAAAACACAATCTTGCTCTGAAACCAAAGCTGAATTTCAGAGTCTGTGGTATGGCCGATGGTACAGACCAGAGTGTTCTTTTGAATCAACGCCATCTCTAGAGTGACTTGCCTCCCAGCTAGATCACGTTCCAATTTGAGTCCCATGCATCTTGAGTCACAAATGAAGCATCACGGCATATCTTGGAGCCCTGTTCACATTTTGACGTCCAACTAGGGATGGACGGCGTCCACATTCATCATAGCGTCTGCTTAACACTCAACTGAGGCGCCAGCCGTGGCTCAAACAGAACAGGGGTTCAGGGGTGGCAGGTTTGGTTACTGGCTCCTATGTTTGGATGGAAGGAGCAATAAACCTTGAGACGCAACTGTGGTCCAGACCTAATGAATGAACTCACAGGTCTGATAAGGTGGCTGGCAAACAACCCGCCATCTTCTCTGCTTTAATGATCTCCCTTGTGTGCTTTGGCAGGCGTGCTGTGTGAACAAGACTCTGTTTTCAAAGACTCAGATACGCAGTTTGACACCGCCGAAATCACTCCATCCATCCAGTCAAATTGTTTAATATGCCACATGTTGTTTTTATGTATTGTCCTGAAATATATTGCTTTTTGAGCAGGGGTCAGATCCCTAGCTCAAAAACTCTATTCAACTGAACTTAAATATTAAGCTTCCGCCCATGACTCATTTACCAAAGAGATCAAAGCCCATTCTCTGGACAGTAGTCTGCCGTCGGGGGGGAACGCTTTCGGGATGCTCTTTGGTTAGCATGATTTCCCAAACGGCGACAGAGCCAGACGAGGAGGAACCTGCCCACATGACCACGGCCACAGACGTCTCTCACCCTCTGGCAGCACTGTTGGATTCACAAAGGGAAAGGAAAAACAAAATATTCTCTGAACTGAACAAAGGCTGGGGGTGGGGGGAGGAATCTCGTCATCTTTTGAATAACAATGAAGAAAATCAATAACGCGGCTGGTTTTCACATTTATAAGTGGCTCTTGGAATATTTTTTCTCGACATTCAAATGCTTTTAGCAAACAAGCTCAACCAATCCAAAAACATATTAGGCAGATAAGGTCAATGCTTTTGGTGTGTCGGGTGCCACTTCACAATCGGATAGTGCTTCCCGGAGCCACTCAGAGTGGATTAGCGGGTCAATCAACAGCCTTTGATCAACAAACAGGCTTAAAAGTGACAGGACACGCAGATCCCCAGGGCTAATTATCTTGAGGGTATCACTAGGGTGAATGACAATACCAGTGTCAAAGGCTTTCAGCTTATTTTTGTTCCACCTGCACGTGTAGTTTGCACGTGCTGATTGTCACAACAAATGGATTGTATAACAAGGTTGTATTTTGGAGAGGGTTTTGTTCTGCTGGATCATAATGTGAGCCCAGAGAAGCAGGACCACATTCTCCAGTTGTGCAGGCACAGGCCGTATCCTTTCTGGTTTAGCCTGTTTAAAGTAAAACCAGAAAGGCATTGCACATGTTCTACGGCAAAGACACGTTTCACATTTTATAACTTTAACAAAAGGAACATTGAGAAAATCACATTAGGATTGATGTTTGGCAAGACCCATCTATAAAACATATCTAAATGGTGAGTCGGTGATTCCTTTGGAGAGCACGCATTTTCTTAGGAGTCGGAAAACAAAACTGTGTACTGTGTAAATAACAGAAATGTGGGTGAAAATGTGGGTGTTGAAAAGTGGACATGGACCCAAAATATATAGTAAAATGTCACGGTATTGAGATGGGTTTAACCACTCAAACCACCTTCAAATCTCCTGCACACTATTCTGATGTCTAATGGATGTTTAATAATGTTAGTTGAATAAAATATCCTAATCAGAATTTGATGCAATTTATTGTCTAGAAATGTCAGTTACTCCAAGCTCTTTGACCATGCTAATGGATTTGTACGGCTTTGGGGGAGAAGGATAAGAAGTAAATTGTCTACTTCCATTATTCAATCATCATAAGTAGCTTTGCTATAAACCAGAATAAAAGTCAAGCTTACAGGTTGAATAAATGTATTCTAATTGGTTGACATGAAGATTTTATTATTTCATTGGAACAATACATATGTCTACAGTCAAGGCAATACTATGATTTATTTCTTATCTTTTTTTTTTTTTTTTTTATCGTACACAACACAATCATCAAATGCTATTCTTATCCCCGACTCTGACCACAAACAAGGTGATCTCAAAGGGAAACCAGATGCATGCATCTACAGCTGATTAGTGTGTGGCGGTCTTTACCATGTACACGGCCACCACCTCCGGCTCCGGAGCCCACAGTGATGAAAGGATGGGCTTGGCCTCGCCTGCATGTAGCGGTCAGATAACTAATGCAGCCAGGAGGGCGTGCGCCGGTGGCCGTCCATGTATGTCAGAGGACACTGAGGGAGAGTGAGGTTCAGAGCGACCTCAATAACCATGGAGCCCATCGTCAGTGGGAAGTCGGAGGTGTATAGTGCAGCTGTATGCCACAATAGTGCTGCACTTATAGCTACGTATTCAATAAAGGACAATGTCATTGTTGTTCAATTATTACATACACTTATTATTATTGTTATTTTTCTTGTTGTACATGCATATTGTCTTGATAAAGATGTTTATTGTATTTGATACAGGTATTTTAAATTTGCCTTTAAGCTGATGATGAATGGGCCTTCTGGGGAATAAATTACTACCTGTCTATCTAATTGGTAGTCACGCACCGTTTTTCATTTCAGGCACCGGGTCTAATTATTTCATGGCTGAAATTAGAACTTGAAACGTAAAATCCACTAAGCGCCCTGTCAAACAGGGACGTATGTGACATTTCACCCGCTGATGAAAAGAAAAGCCTGCACTGAGGATATTTTCTATCAAATGTCAGACCTTATTTTACCCTTCATCCCCAGCTGGAGTCAGAAGGGCTGCCAGGACTCTGATTGAAAAGCTCACAGAGGGCCAACAATAAAATCCAATAAAAAAAGATTTTCGTGGAGCAACACTATAAAGTAGCAGCCACAGGTGTTCTCATATCCAAATCAATACCTATGCAAAAATGAGGCCGCGGATGGGAAATTGATGTGGAAAACAATGCTCCCCCTTTTCATCTTGACATTTTTATTTTGCCGGTTGGCTTTTGGTGCCTCCCTCAGTCTCCCTCGAAAATAAAGAAATAACCGGATTGTCCTTTGAAGTAATCACTTTGCAAGGCTAAACCCAATTATGGATCCTGGCCTGTTTTGATTAGCTCAAGGCACAGCTCCAGTCAGAGGCGGCGGCATAAGGAACAGGCAGACACATCTAAAAGTGGACAGTGGGAATCAGGGAGGTCATCATCAGGGACAGCAGGGCTGATGCGTGTGGAGCACAGCTTAAGCTGTAGCTAACCATTCGTTTGGCTGATGCATCTGCTGATTTTCATTTTGAAAACATTTGTCTGAGTCCTTCAAAGGAGACGACACAGGTAAAAGAGCCCCAAGCGGTGTATTAAATTGGCTGACTCTGTCCAACAAACAACAGCTAAAATTTTAACTAGCTAACATCATTTTCTAATGATGGGGCGGAGAAACGCAACCAAACATTTGCTTACTTGTATGTTTGGTTTGGACATGATAAATGACTAAATGTTAATGTTAATGTTGGATGTTGTTGTTGATTAACCAATCATCACTTTCTGCACTAGTAAAAAAAGAAAAAGTGTATTAAAATACATACCGTAGTCAAATACAATATCGTAATAACATAAAATGATCATATTTTATGATATGGCAGAACTGAATAAATTAGACTAGGCTCATATTAGGGTATCATACTCATACTAGGCTCTTAAATGACATTTGAGAGTCTGAGAATGGGTTCTAAAGGTTATTCTGTATCACTGTAACCTCTCTGAATATGATATAACCTGTGCAGAAATGCACTCATAAAATGCAGTAGATTAAATGGATGTAAAGCCCTGAGGTTTTGCTCAAAGCTCAATTAAGAAGATAAGTATACATTCAAAATGCAAATTCATAATTATTTATGTTATTAATTATAATGATAAGAATTGCCCGATAGGCTTGTACATAATTGTGTTATGCAATTGTTGTTTCTTTGGCATATTTCAATAACAAGTGGCAGAGAGGAAGCGGAAAGGTGTGGTTATATTTAACCATAAGTAATGTGTTCTTGTGAAATAAGTCTTTGTCACCAATCAACCAATGTATTATTATGATTAGGTAATTGTTAAGGAGAACCTTTTGATAATGTAAAGAACCTGCATTGTTTCAAAATAGAGCAGACCCAAATATCTTTGGGAACAGTGTGCTTCAGTAAACCACATGATTCATTTTTACCTGTTTTTGCCTGCTGTGAAATGGCACTAACACAAAGTAATCTAACACACAAAATAAGCATTTGCAAGGAAGTGGATTCTTTGAGGATTCCCTTTTCCAATCAGATGATGAGCCACATTTATATTTCACACTTGCACCAGATTGCCTTTCATGACTTTCTTTGTGGATCATTGCATTACCTGGCTCCGGCCCATGAAGATGGGCCTTACCCTACTTTACAGTCGCCTCATCAAGTCGTTTATACATTATTCACACAGTGATCATACTTCAACATTGGCATTCTCACTGTCTAACAGTTTCTTAGCAACTGACATTATGTTTGCGCCTCAGTTTTCCACACTGTTTACCCTGTAGTTATAATGCAGCACATTGCTTGACGTAACGCCTGACTTGCTCACAACATGTGACGTTTGCGGGATATTTTGTCAACAATTTTTTTTTCCTCAGCAAGGTTAAGCCTCCGAGCTTGAAAGTCCTTCGTTTGGCTCAAGAGCGCGGAGGTTGCACACACCAGCGGGTGTGGAGAAAACAACTCCAGGGTGCTCGAGTGGGAATATCAAACACCTCTGGCATGCCAGTTTATACTATTCATCCTACCCTACAGCGCCAGCCTGGGCTGTTGGTGTGTCAGCCGCACGCGTGGCACCCTCAAGCAGCCGGGCTGAGTAAGTCAGCCTGGGTCTTAGTCACTTCAGCTCCGGGCTCAGAGGGAAGGCGCAACCTCACTGGAAGATGACAGGTTAAGGGAGCAATGGGAACGACCAGTCTATCTAATGGACTTACTGTAGAGCTTTTCTCACCACTCAAAACACTTTCTATGTTACGTCTCACATTCACGCATGAGCAAACACGTTTCCCAAGGATACCTCTAAAGTTAAGCCAGGAGGCCAGACGATTTGACCAACCACCTTGACTTCCTCGGGAGATACGGCAGTCCCATTTGTTCCCAACACTGGCCAGAGTGGAGATAACACATCACAGGGGTTTGGTGGACCATCGATAATGTAGTGGTGAGGTGTTTTAAAATGAACACTTTGTTTCCGCTTGAGAAAGCACGATAGAGCTGTCCTCCGCCTAAACCGTCTCCTCAGGAACGCTTTCTTCCATGCCAGATATCAAAGTGCCCAAGGGAACATTAATGAACATTATGAATAGTGTCTCCCTTTACATCTTCCCTGTTCCACTCTGTTCACAAAGAGACTCTTTCGTTTTTTTTTTACCTCAATCTCCCTTGCGGAGCTTGCAGTATCAGAATTAGAAGAAAATCTAAAGAAAGTGGGTTGGAAGTTGCATGATTTTGTCATTAATTCGGCAATGTAATGCCTTTTCTCCATTCTGGTCTGGTTTTTGTACGTCATGGATCAGATCAGAGAACCTAAACACCTATCTTACCAGTAGTAATCAGCAGAAACCCTTTGCGTTTATAATAGCACGTTCCAAGGCACTCAAAGCACTTAACATGGGGAGTATGGGAGACATCACACACCTCACCCACTACCAGTGTGTAGCATCCACCTGTGTGATGCACAGCAGGCACTTGGCGCCAGAAAGCTCACCGCATACTGAAATTCAGAGTGTTGAGGTGAGGAAACAACAACATCAAACAGAATAGAAAGTGAAATAGAGACAAGGGAAGGATGCTGTGTGGGTACGAGCGCAAGGTTGCAAGGTTATGTGCCATGGGATCTTCAGTGACCACAGAAGATCAGGACTTAAGTTTGACACCTCAAATGAAACTTGACAACTCAAACGAGAGAAAGGACTCTTGCACAGGACAGGTTTTCAAACTTTGAGTGTGTGTGGACCACTTTTTATAATCAAGAATTTTCGCGGACCACCTTATAATGCACATAATAAAATATTTCTACAGACAGTCCAACCTAAATTACCCGCACCTCTTAATAGGCCTATATTAGCGCTAAAAGTACATCAGTACAACAGGCTTGTTAAAAGAACGTAATCTCACCTGCAGTACCGTCGCGGACCACAGTTTGAAAATCACTGCTTTAGAGCCATCTGGTCTCAGATCCAAGGACCAGGCCAACCCTGCTTAGCTTCCAGATAAACTGGCAGAGCTTGGCAGGGAGCATTGGTGCTGGCAACAGACCCATTCTATTACTATTACTGATCCATCAAAATGTACATGACACTTGTGGGCACACCGACAATGGCTCAGTTTATCGAGGAATCTCTGCTCAAGTGGCACATGAAGGTAAAGATCCCTTTTGTCTTTATGTTTGTTGTCCTTCCCATCGCTGCCCTACAGGGTGCATTCTGAGCATCACAAAAAGGGACATTTAGAGAATGGCTTAATTTACTGAGTGGCGTTATCAATCGCTATCCAAAACATTTAGTAACAATGTCAACATTTTACATTTCAACAGAGTCCTACCTTTTCTGTCCTGACAGATAAATAAATAATGAACAGAGCTGTCATTTGAAACCATTTTGATCTACTCCACTTAGAACTTGGTGATGGGTGAAATCCACAATGTAAAGGTCATAGCTCACAGTTAAACCTGTGGTCCAGCAATACCAAAGTCCTCCCCTACTGACCAACGAATGGCACCACAGGGTTCAGCATTTATATTCAAATGATCTTATTCAAAAGAAAATGTGAAGTCATTAAATATGAATAGGTCTGGAGATTGCAATCTAGCCCTTCCAGTATTTAGCATTTTTCTTTGGGGCGTGATTTAATAGAGCCTGAGAAGACCAGTTATCGAGTTTGCCAATGAAATATATATAAATATGTAAGGGAGAATGTATAGAATGCCAGTCATTATAGGGAAATAAGGTCAATAAAGTCATTATATGCATAGCAACGGTCATTATTGAAAAATAATTCACCACCGGAAGTTGGGAAGGCCCATGCAAGTGAACGGAGCGTTCCACAGCGTTGAGAAGAGCTGTGTAATAAATATATATATAAAATGTACATTATATATTATAAGGGAAGATTCAAGACTTCTAATTAATACATTTAGAAACAGTGGAATATAAATACTGAATTAATCTTAATAAAAATATATAATAATATTATATAATAATCCAAAACTGGACAAGGTGAGTATTTTTGGATCTTCACCTTCTTTCTCTGCTAAACTGAGTTCCACTCTCTATATGTTGTATGGTAACCTGAATCTATCAGCATAAAATAGATTTGCCTCATAGTACATCCCACAATAATGAGTGCAATCAACATGCGATTGTTTCAGAGTATCACCACAAATATGCGTTAGGATGATCAGAAAATTCATGACATAATTATTTGTAACAAACAGGGCCACTTGCTGTTCAACTTGCCAATTAGGCTCATTGGTTTGGAAAATGAGGACACGACAAAGAAAATGTATTTTCTTCCTTTCGGTTTTTCATATTATTTCAGTAAAACATCACCTGTGACACAGCAAAAATAATGGGATGTTTTAATGCCTGCTGTATAACCAGGATCCTAGCAACAGCTATTGATTAAACATAAAGACATGCATCCAGCTCCCATCCAATATCACAATGTCTGCTGCCATAAAGGGGCTATAGTTGTACCATGTAAATAAAGCTTTTTAATTAGCATGTTTTCCACTTCCTTTATTTAAGAAAAAAAACAGTTACTATATCCTACATTTTTATTTTCTTTATTAAATGAATAACCTTTGGCCTTTCTGTGTTATTTGTCTACTTTAGCGTTGCCTCAGAAAGACAACACACTTGTACACTCACTTTCGGTGTTTTGAGCAACTAACAACTTGGAAATTGACGTTTTTCTTTAGATGGAGGTCCCCATACTGCCCTGTCACACATCAGTGTGTGTGTGTGTGTGTGTGTGTGTGTGTGTGTGTGTGTGTGTGTGAGACATGCTAGGTTCTTCCATGGTGGCTTGTGAAGAAGAATGTTTTTATAAGTATACTTTTAAATATCATATGAATTAAAACTAGGCCCCACTCAAAGTATATACTAACGTGTAGTAGGGGTTGGGATTTGCATTAAATTGTTTTCTATCACATATCAGTCAAACAAAGATTCCTGGTCTGTGTGCCAGTTGCCCACAGGTATCTCATCCCACCTGGTGTTCAACCCAGAGAGGGTGATAGGCAGTTTGGGATTAGCTTTTTCAAATAACAGTAACCCAGTAGGAGGGTGGTTTCACCTTTTTTGATTGTACAACCCAGAGAACAGGTAACCATTAGGAGACCTCCGATAGGACCGCTCATATGTTTTTAAACTGTTGTACAAGAGAAATAAAGAAGAGTTCATGTAGCAGGTTGGGGCTGGCTGTTGGGGAATCCTGCGGGGGCCCGCCAATAAAAGATGGCTTTGTGTCTTGGCTCTGTGCTATGTTTGGAACAAAGGACAGCAGCTAGATGTGGATCTTGCTGGCCTGTGCTCACCATGTGGAATGAAGCTCTGTCTGGCTGGGGATTTGTCATGGACGTTGACCATGTACTCTCGCCTCATCACTCCCAGCTCTGTGGGTTTATATTTGCGTTCTT
>OMLJ01062373.1:0-10639 GCA_900302595.1 Gadiculus argenteus | reverse complement strand
GGATGTTTTGGACTTCTTTGGGATGGGGATGATGGTGGACTTTTTGAGGCATGTGGGGACCTCCGACTGGAGCAGTGACAGATTGAAAATGTCTGTAAACACGCCTGCCAGCTGATCTGCGCACACCCTGAGAGCCCGGCCAGGTATGCCATCCGGTCCAGGAGCCTTGTGAGGATTAACCCTTTTAAAGGATTTGCACACATCAGCCCTTGTTATGGCTAGTGTGCAGGGGTCCTGGTCCATCTGTGCTTCCCCGGCCGGAGAGTAGCTCTCAAAACGTGCGAAGTAGCTGTTGAGGTCGTCTGGGAGAGATGGGGACACTTCCTCAGTCACGCTCGCAGTCCCTTTAAAGTCAGTTATTGTCCTGAGTCCGGTCCACATGTGTCTTGAGTTGGAGCCCTCAAAGTTGGACTCCATTCTATCTTAATTTCTATCTTAAGCACACCTGGGGGAAATTAATCTGTGGATAAAGGTGCTCCCCATCTGCCACAGCTCAACATAGAGGGGATGGGAGGGGTTACCCAAGATGCACTTGAATTTGTCCCTCATCCTCCTCTCCACCACCACCTCCAGACTGTCCAGTTCTAGTCCCACAACAGAGCTGGCCTTCCTCACCATCTTGTTGAGGTGCTCTCCGGTCCGCGCTATCCCGGTCGGTTCTGTGTCTCGTTCACTCTCCTCCGCGTTAGTTTGTGTTGCCTTCATGTGCCGTGTGGAAGAACGTAGCGCGTCGTCCAAATGACGAAAGATATTACCGTGCATACTGTGATTTGCGACAAGACGATATAAACGATAGAGCATAATATGAAACGATCGACGTTTTTATATCGTCACACGATATATATTGTCATATCGCACAGCCCTATATAGAGGGCCTCTGTCCAGTCCTGCTTATGCGCACTCCAAGGAACTTGCACGCGTCAACCATCTCTATTTCAACTCCCTGGATGCTAATGGGGGTTGGGTTGACTTCCAATGGTTGCTCCATTGGAAGTCCACCACCAGCTCCTTGGTCTTGCCAATGTGGAATTGGAGGTGGTTCTCCTCGGACCATCTGACGAAGCCCTCCACCACACCTCTGTACTGTCCTCCCCATCCTCACAGCCCACGATGGAGGAGTCATCCGAGAACTTCTGTAGGTGGCACGTTCCAGAGTTGAAGGTAAAGTCGGAGGTGTAGATGGTGAAAAGGTGAATGTAGTGTTCCTTGGGTTGATCCAGTGTTGCTCAACACCACATCTGACAGGCCGCTCTGCAGCAGCACGCACTGTGGCCTGCTAGAGAGGTAGTCTCCAATCCAGGCCACCATGTCGTGGTCCACCCGCAGGCACTGGAACAATGCAGGAGGTCTTCCACAGCTGGGGCACCTTCTTCAGCCTCAGAGAGAGGTTGAAGAGGTGTTGGAACACTCCTGCAAGCTGTCCGGCACACGCTTTAAGCACCCATTGCTTTGTTCCTCAGGAGCTTTGATAGCTCTCACCTGGCTGGATAGAGGTACAAGATGTATTAGGTTGTGATCAGACCGACTGAGGGGTGGGAGGGTAGAGGAACTGTATGCCTTGTCCTGGGACAGCCTCCAAGCGAATAATAAAGAACACCCTATTCTGTGTTGGGTACTGTATCTATTAAAACACAGCAAGCGGGCCCTAATGAAAAATGCTAATTGCACTCCGATAAGTCTTATTACCAGTGTGGGTGTTCTTGTGTGCAGGTGAGCATGTGGACACTAAAGTCTGGTACAACGCCAGAGCTCCCACCAGTCAGAGCCTGAGCGGGAGGCAGGGGGCCTCTACTCCCCGGGAGAAGAGGCTTCGTTCAGCATTAACTTGATTTGTTTTCTCACACTCTGCACCACTCAAGGTCCTCGGAAAGATGAATTCAAGCAAAAGTTAGTTTGTTCCAGGAGGACATGTGGGTAATCTGTCCTTGGAGAGGTCTAAAAACCCACCTTATGATGTCACCCTCCAACTCTTTGTCTTGTTTAATGCTGGCTGTTAAAGAGTCAAGGTGTGGCTTACTACCGCTGCTCACAGCATTTTTCACAGCATCACAACTTGGCCATGGATTGGAAATAAACATAACCGCACACCATTCTTTTGATAAAACCATTTTGCACATCATTACACATCACAATCCCCCAGTTGCCTAGCGTCCGGCAGGCATCAGGCTCCGTTCAGTTCTCTCAGATCAGCTCCTTCCAGACCCAACTGCTTCTTACGTCCGTTCGGAAGAGCCAATCGCTTCTTCTCCCCCATTGTGGTTATTGTCTGCAGTTCTGCCCGTTCCATCACCGCTGGCGACGGGTGTAAAGCGGGGCTGGTGGCGTTGTTTAAAAACCATCGCAGCAATCCTCCCCGAGGATAACAAAGAGCTAATGTTGTACCCAACAAATGACTCCAATCCTTTCAAGTGTGAGAGTAAGGAGTGAGAGAATATAACAGTGAGTGAGAGAGAGCGAGATAATATAGTAATAGTTTGTTGGGGGTTATTTGCCATAGGAACCAGTGATGTCTCCAGCTTCAGTGACAGACCATGGAGCAGGTCTGCTTGTAGGCCTAATGTGTCATTATTTCTGGTGTCGTCGATACAGCCTGGGCCCTGTAGTCTTCTTGTATTTAATCTTTCTCTCACGTCTTTCTCTCTGGTAATATATTTGCTATCTGTCTCTTTCTCATTAAATTAGATTTCTCTCTCCCTCCGTATTTCTCTTCTGATCTCTCCCTCCGTCCATCTTTCTCAACACATGGTCTCTCCCATCCTTCTTGTGTTTTCCTCATATCCTCCCTCTTCTCCCTCACACTGCATTATATATCACTGGGGAGGGATTACTGGGAATGGACTACCATGGACAGCAGATCAGCTGGGTAACACACACACTTATGTAATACGACAGGCAACAGAAGATGTAATTCTCCAAGAAAAACGCGTCCCTGGAAATGATTGCAGCTCTCACAGTGCGGATGGCCATCATGAGTCTTGGGGGAAAGGATGAGGATCAGCCATGTTTAAAGAACACACGCTCACCACACCAATGGATTGGTGTGCTTGTGTATGTGTGCATGTGTGTGGGTTCATTCTGCCAACCCTTTATTTGGATGATTGTATCCTTTAGCAGTTGCCTTATTGCATTCTTCTTCTCAATTGAAACCAAATCAATATCAGTATTAAGTAGTGAGTTCAGTGCACTGCTGCTCTGGGTGTAGTTTGTAGCGGCGCACTGGTGGCCTTTAGGAAGGAATTTGTTTATTCAATTGACAAAATCATCCAGAGCGCTCCAATGGGATGAGGTCTCAAAGCCTGTATTAAGCCTGGGTCAAATATGTACGTGACCTACAGCATGTGGCTAATAAGCAGCATCCATCAGCATGAGGCAGTATCACCGCCGGCGAATCCAATCTTCTAAACATCCACGGCAATTACCTGTGTCAAGCTCCCTGCATTAGCATGATAACAGGCTTCATGTAAGCAGGCCTGTGTCTGAGTGCATGTAGTAGAGTATAGCAGCAGCCATGTGTACCTATAGGGCCCTAATCTCAACACTGTCTCAAGAGGCAGCAGGAGCCACAGATTGGATGACACCCTCTAACCCAAAGAAAATAGTAATCCCAAGAGCCCAGTGGCAGAAACCAGTGGCTAAGGTTAAGGGTGGGGGTGCTAGAATCCATGGTATTATTATCAAATGGCAGGAGAATACCATTGAGAACGACAAAGAAGCTCAAGAGAACCATCATATATATAACCAGAGGAATCCACTGCTGCCCGCCTCCACCTGCCCGAGTCAGACTCATGACAGCCCTCCTGCAGACGTCACAGCGCAGACAGTGGAGGCCAGAGCTGACCATGCAAGGAAGGGTCCAAGGCTGAATAGCTAAGCCATGTTTTGCCAGAGATTTTCATTGGAGGTTTGAGTTCTGCAGCACTGTGTATTTCTGTATTCAAATGTGGGTTTATATCAGGCGAATGACGCTAAATACGTGCACCAAAACTGTGTGCACACACAACCACACACACCAAAACAGTTGGATAGAAACTCATTAAAGCCCCAGCCTCCACCATAAGAGCTAATGTCAGCCGCTGCCACGGTTTGGGAGATCTGCCGCCCCCTAAAGCTAGGTTCACACCGCCAGCGACATGCGCGCCTGGGTTCTCCAACCCGCTCCTCGACTGTCTCTGGAACCCAGACATTCTGCGAGTTGGCGGCCATGATCTGTCAAAACACTTCAGGAAGTACAAAGTACCACAAGCAGCAAACAGATTGCCTTCTCATTTATTGGGATTTGTTGATTTTCCTTGATCTCTTATAATAATTTGAGTTGAACAAGGTACATTCATTATAATGATTGACTGCCAAACAGACCTATGTGTATCAGGACAAAGGGACTTCAATAAAGGCGGCATGTGGTCCCCAATGTTTTATTAAAGCATGAAAACAACTTCTAAAACAGGGATCAAAACAACCTTCCAGATCCGCCTGCATACATTATTAAAGATGCTATGGTGTGCATGAACATGTTATGCAGTCCATAACAGCATGATCAGATAAGCACTGCTTTAGCATTGGTTTGGTCCTCATTACTGCCTGACTGTGCCCTTGCTCACTAGCCGTTCCCCATGAAGGAACTCTGATGTAGTCCACAGCAGTGGCAGCTGTGTGTGAACACGGTGCCGCTCTGCCTCGCCCTGGTCCCCACGTGGAAGTGACAAATGTGGGGACATTTCTCATCCCTTACATTTTCATTTAATTAACATTTTGCAATATACTGGCCTATTTTTTGACAACCCCATTCAATTCCTCACGGCATATGGCATATTTGACATTAGCCTACCACTTCTGTAAGCCTCAGAAATGATGCCCAATTAGTCTGTCCAAAATAGTCTTTCAGTAGAATGATCCATCCGTCCAGACTTGTGGCATACTGACTCAAGAAAACATAATTACCTTCCAGTGCTCCAGATAATATGGAAGGAAATATATTTTCTTCACATTGTCAGTACTACAATACTATTATAACATATATTTAACAGAGCATACCAGGTTAATAATATATAAAAATGGGGACGGTAAGGTAATGAAATTCAATAAAAAGTACAAAGAGATACTTTTTAAATTGCATTGCAGCTGTTCTCTGAAACAGGCCAGTCTGTTTCTCCCATGAAGACTTCCCACTTCCCCATCACCCTCCAATCAGAGCATAGATACGATTTTGTGGACCAGCGGACGAGCTCTAGTCCGCTGGTCCACAAGATGTTAGTCTAGGCTAGTCTAGATGTTTGAGCATTTCCGAAGCAGGGAGATTCCATACATATACTGCCGTCGAGCTTCCCCCTCCGGAGCTGCCTGACTGCCTCCAAGCTCCCCCCGCCAAAGCTTCGGTGGCAGTCCGGCAGCTCAGCTCCAGGAGTTCAATCCCCTTCTCCTCCATGTCACGGTTCAATCTGGACTTCAGAGAGTCAAAGCCAAAGTTCCTTTCCCCCAGTTCTTCTAATCCATGGCTGAGATAACCCCTGATACGAGTCTTACCTTGTTGTGGAAGTACCTGAGACGTCAGACGCAGTCTTTGATTCATAATATCATCCGAGGCGCAAATAGCTTTTAGCCGTGATATTAGATATTATATTATATAGATAGATATATTATATTATATTATTATTATTATATAATATGATATAATATTATATTATATGGTCAATGTGGCTCGGGAAAGGGAAGTCTGGGGCCCCCTGCTTGAGCTACTGCCCCCGCGACCCGACCCCGGATAAGCGGATGAAGATGCGGATGAGGATTATATTATATAGATATAGAGCTCTGGGAGTCCGCAAATGGCAACTATCACTTCTCCTCCATGCTGTGGTTCACTCTGACAGCTCATTGGTCAATGGGCAGCAGCTGCATTAAAGCCACAGACACCAGAAACAGCACATTCTGAGGGGACTGAAACAGGGGAATAGCTGTATTTTCCTAAAAGCTATTTCCAGGAAACAGCTTCATAAACATGTTTTCTGGAACTCATATACTAGGTTTACTTGTTGGGAAAACGCCATAATATGTCTCCTTTAATATCAAAGAAGAGGCTCTCTGAATGCTGGCCGACATAGTCCTTGTTTCCCTCTCTGTCTAGGACCTGTGGGATTGAAGGAAAGCACACTAAACTACCAGGACCCTGAGAAGGGTAAACCATTGGTTACCCAGTCTTTAGAAACTTTGGAGATAACTTCCCTGCACTACGGTTGTTTTTATCCTTGGGTGCCTCTTTCTCAAAGATGAAATGAAGAGTTATAACAACCCGCCTTCAAAAATAAACTTTTGAGGAAATTAAACGATAAAGACTATTGGGATATTATTTTTCTTCTCTATGTTTTTAAGTCTAATTGGTTTGGCGGAGTAAAGCCAACAGCAGGGGGCATTTGGTGTCTGGTGAATCCCAGAGATGTCAGTCCAGAATGGGACTGCTGTGTATTCCAACTCATTACTCATTGAGGGCAAATTCATCAAGATGCAGCAGAGCGCTCTCCTTCAGTCTCACCCAGAAGGTTTCTTCATATCCTCCCTCTCCACCTTTGTTTTGTGCACACTTTATCTTCTTCGCTTTGTAGATAGAGTACAGTTAAATCAGCTAAATGCTTTGAGCAGAATTACACCCCAAAATTGTCTGGATAATCAGACTCCACATTTTTCAGGGTCAAAATAATTCAAAGTGTGCGCTTGTCATTAGAATACCAATTTAAGAGAACAAGTAGGGCTGAGCGTCCCATTAACCCGACCCCTGGCATAGCCATCGGCACATCTCGCAGTTTAAAAATAATCAAAGAAATAAATGCATAAATAAATACAAAGAAACAGAGGTGCCCTAGCCAGAGGATGCTAACAGTAGCAACAAGGTTTCTGTACTGATTAAAGGCTAGCATTAGCATGTGACCTACCCAGAAGCACACCCCACACAAAGCGGAAGATGAGTTTGTTTTTCTTTGGGGAGCGGGGGAGATTTTAGTAAAAGTAGTAGTAGTAGTAACTGCATCCTAAAAAATTAGGATGCAGAATGGTAATAAGAAGAGTGGAGGAGAAGAAACAGAGGGTGGAGTGCCTCTATTGTACTGACATTTTGGAGGTCAAGACCATGGAAATGTGTCGGTACAAAGGAAGGAAACAGGAGGCGAGGGAGTGGGGACGAGGGGAGGAGGACACAGGCTAAAGGACCGGTAGCAGGTCTGCAGTCATGGATATGTTAATGTATTCATGTTCACTTGTGCTATATATGGCAGCTAAACTAAAGGTGGGCAGGCCAACTTTGCAGTGTGATATATCCTTTTATTTTCCGGTGAAATTCAGACTCCAGTAATATGAGGTGGCTACGTCAGCAGAGGCCCAGAGTCAGGCAGAATGAGAGGCTACGTCAGCAGAGGCCCAGAGTCAGGAAGAATGATAGGAGGCTACGTCAGCAAAGGCCCAGAGTCAGGCAGAATGAGAGGAGGCTACGTCAGCAGAGGCTCAGAGTCAGGCAGAATGAGAGGAGGCTACGCCAGCAGAGGCCCAGAGTCAAGCAGAATGAGAGGAGGCTACGTCAGCAGAGGCCCAGAGTCAGGCAGAATGAGAGGCTACGTCAGCAGAGGCCCAGGGTCAGGCAGAATGAGAGGCTACGTCAGTGAGTGGTGCACACAGCGCCCCACACACAAAGTGGGGGAGCTCTTATATAAAAATCCCAGTACTCAGAGTGCCGTTCAGATCATTCTTACTTGCCTCACCCAAAAAAGCATACATTGGCTTCAAATAGTGCAGAATTCTGCTGCCAGGCTCCTAAACAGAACCAGAAAGAGTGAACATATTACTCCCATTCTTGCATCACTCGCATTGGCTCCCAATTTACTGGAGAATTGATTTTACTGCTGACTTTTAAAGCTCTCCATGACCTTGTTCCTAGCTACATCACCGATATGCTAGTGCCTTATTGTCCCAACCGACCATTACGGTCTGTAGGGAAAGGAGTCCTGACTTACTAAAGGGGACAGGTCTTTTTCTGTTTGAGCCCCTAAACTCTCGAACACTGGAATGCACTGCCTGAGCAGATAAGGTTAGCCCATTCAGTGGCATCTTTTAAGTGCCTCCTCAAGACCCACTTGTACCGCAGAAGCTTTTAAAGAGTTTATTTAAGTTAATGTTGGTTCCCTATGTTTTGCCTGGTACACTTTATTTATTGTAATTGTGTTGTTTTATTGTGTATCTTTGTATTTATATGCATTTTGACATTTCATTTGTTTGCAACACTGTTTTGATAAGTGCTGTATAAATAAAGGTATTATTATTATTAGTGCCCCGTGCAAAATGAGTCCAAAATGTCCGGTCCCTTCAGGACATTTTGTTACCTTTCAGAATCGAGTACCACCTTAAATGAGTACCACCTTAACAGCATCCACGATAGCCAAACAGACTGTAAACACAGGGCTCTCACATGACGGTAATTTTCGTCTGGGATTCTCACCTCTGATTGCTCTTCTCCGGTTGGTTATGGTTAGGGTTTGGTTAAGGGTTAACCCTAACCCAAACCATAACCATAACCCTAAACCTAACCTCCCGCAAACAAATAGGACTCATCGAAACACGATCTAAAGGAGAGCCCTTCTAACCAATCAGAGGCGAGAATCCCAGAATTATCCTCCGTCAAGGCAACCCTGTCGGCAGCACCACTTGGAAAGGCGGACAGCAGCCCTTTTGGGGGTCTTTTTTGTCTTTTTTGGGGGTAAAAAGTCTTTTTTGGGGGTAAAAACTCTAGTCATAGTCACACGTAAAGTTAGACTACACACGCCAGCCAGTCATTTGCTTACCCGGGGCCAGGGCACCTGACATTGAAGCTAGTCTTAGGGTGCTGGCATGTGGTCAGACCTCATACGGAGGTAGATTAGATGCACCAAACACCGACACTAGTTTAGACAATGTCGGCACCAACGATACTAGGATGAGACAAACCGAGGTCACAAAAAGCACATAGCTATGCCGTGTGACTTCGCCAGAAAGATGTGTCAGCATCAATGAATTCTGGCCCTCTACCCGATAGGGGTAATGATGAGCGTTATAGTAGACTATTGTCTCTAAACCACTGGCTGGCATGTTACAGTGCAGAGCAGGGCTTTGGATTTGTTGATAACTGGCCCTCCCTGTGGGGCGGCCCTGGCGTGCTGATGAGAGACGGCCTTCACCCTACTGGGTTAGGAGCCTTAATTATGTCTAAAAACATAGATGTCTTGGATGCCTGACTCATCCACTCACAGCACACTGGGATGCAGGAGTTTAGCAAACCTGCTAGCAGCAACATGACAGTTTACATTGCAGAGTCTAGAATAGATGCGAAACCTGGTTAAAACCAGATTCGTTTTTAGCCCTAAACGAAGCTACTCCCCCCAATTACGTTAGCTCCCAATTATCTAGAGAATCAAAGAAAGGTGGTGGCCTAGCCCTAGGCCTAAAACATTTTTTTATTTTGTTCCAGTTTCCGACCGACCCTGTCAATTTATGTGCGACCCTAATTATTTTATGAGCTTGGAAAAAAAAAGAAACTCACAAAAAAACACTAATTCAGCATACAACATGCTGGGAGTATCCATTTCTGCTGTAAAAAAAAAAGTCCTACCTATCACTCACTGCCACTGGAAAAATAAAATAAAAGAATAAAATAAAATAAATTCCCTACCTACCCATGACCTTAACTGATAACCAACAGGAACCAAACTTTATTTTTTTTTAGGCCCTAGCTTTTGACCCATCTCTGTCCCGGATGGGTCAAAAGAAGGGAAATAATTTCCCCCAAAAAAGGGACAATAAAGGATAACTAAACTTAACTAATATCTAACTAAGCTTAAAGGGATAGTTTGAGTTAGAGATCGTTTGACACGTTTCCTTCAGTCCATCTAGTTGCAGAGATCGCTGGTGCTAGGCTAGTGCAAGTCGATGGGAACTGCTAGCCTCTCAATAAAGTTTTACCCACTCCACAGTACACCTGAGGCAAATCGATTATAACGGAACTATCGTAAATGTAAATGTCTGTTGAAAAAAAAGTGAAAAGTGAAAGTAAAGTAAAATGTTATGAGAAAATGTTTTGAGAAAATGTCCAGATCGTTTTCGATCGTCATCTATTTCAGTTCTATTCATTCAGAGTTCCCAAATTCGCACATTAGTGCCCTGTACCACAGATAAGATCCCTTAGCATTACCAGATAATATTATTTATGAGAGATACAGGTTCTTATCAGAGGGTATTCGCTTTTTGATCGTCCTTGTTGGACATTATGTAGATAATGCTTAGTGCCATGAGAGAGTGGTAGAGTGGAGGTAGCGCGTCAGTCTTGGATTTCTGCGTGCAGGGTTCGTCTCCCAAGTGAAGCGCATATTATGTGAAGCTTAAAATTTTCTGTTGTATGGTCTGAACAATGGTATGTTCAGCAAGGTTTGTGGTATAGGGCCTAGGTGTGTTAGTGTCTATTTTCATAATAAAAAAAAGAAAAACTTAACTCTTTGGCACTCAAAGAGTTAAGCTAAAGCCAAATGATAAATATACATTCACATCATTTGAGGTGCTAGCTTTCTGCTCCTCAATTCCCAGACAAACAAAACGAGTTTCAGACTCTTTCGTTTTAGCTATAGTATACCGCCCC
>OMLJ01062370.1:0-14150 GCA_900302595.1 Gadiculus argenteus | reverse complement strand
GTGTGTGTGTGTGTGTGTGCTGGTGTGTGTGTGGGTGTGTGCGTTTGTGTTTGTGCGTGTGTGATTCAACTCTGTGTGTGTGTGTGTGTGTGTGTGTGTGTGTGTGTGTGTGTGTGTGTGTGTGTGTGTGTGTGTGTCTTTTTTTTTTTTTTTTACCTTTCGTCTCCGGGTCTCAGCGGTGCCACTCCAAACAAAGCATTGGTATATAACTCGTAGATTCTGTTTCCAGTTATCCACCTTATAACCGTTCACATGGGAGCACCCGGCCGGACTCATGACAGATGAAGAGCCGCTCTGGTCACTTTATTGATGATGTAGCTTCAGCTAGCAACGAACTATGTGCTCCACGGAGACTGTTTCCGTTCGGAGACGGAGACAGCCCGAGGTAAAGATCCAACACACGACTCGGACATCTGCAAAACACGCGTCCTTGAGTCGACTCGCTGTACGTCCCCGTCGTATGGCTTATTAACAACAACAACAAAAAACCCCAGTCACAGTACGAGGTTGGAACAGTTTCCGTTCCTTTTACCCGTTAGCTCCGCTCGCTCTCCACTCTCACGGTTTTAGTTAGCATTCTGTTTGAAGCTAGCTAGCAGCGAGCCACACGGGCTTCACAAAGCCCGCCCAACACAAACCGTGATTTGCCAACACAAAGAGGTGACGTCATAACGTACATAGACGTTAGAAAGGGTAGACGCCGTAGACAGGCTGACTTGCTCCAGCGCAGGAAATGCGGCCGCCATCTTGGACCGGTCATACTCTTTGTTTTTGTAGCAGCGGAACAAGACGGGATGCCGGAGCGCTGCACATTGCCTATTCCTGCTCAAATCGGCGGAACCATCGCAAGCAGGGTCTGGGGGGATTACTTTTCAAACCCAAAAAAGCATGTTTCCTGTATCATAACTACTTGTATGACATTTTCTGGAAAAAAAAAAACACGTGAAAATAAGTTTGGTATTCAGTGAGTTGTGATGATTTCAATGCGCCGACAGTTCATTGGACCAGCCGAACAGATGACAGTGGAGCGGTTGACCGGTCCAAGATGGCGGCCCCACGGCTCGTCGGCGCCAGCAGGCAGTAGCGGTCGATGCGGCGTCTACTCTTTATATTTCTATGAAAACGTAGCCCCGGGAGCACTCTGGGTGCGCGTGTTTTGGTGCACGCCACGCGCCGTGATGATAACTGAGCGCTGAGTTCGCGAGGCGACTCCGGGCTCAACGACAAACACCTCCCAGTTAGGATGGGTTGGAAAACAAAATGATTCACCATTTCTGACACACTGCTCTGCTGCAGGAATTTGCTTATTATTGGTGCACTAATTTCTTTCTTTTTTTTGGTCATACTGATAGCGAAAAATAGTGTGTTAATTGGTTGGATCTATGCCAGTCATATTTTATTAGTATTTATTATTTTTGCCTTTTTTTGTTCATTGCAAATTATTTAACATGTTTTAACATGCTTTTTAGTAAGATAGCGTATTTACATTTGCCAAACACAAAAGCGCCATGCATCTGGGCGAGGTCAGGTATTAATATATGATATGTAACCCTCTATGAGATTGGCTATAATAAATAGCCAGATGAAGCGTACCCTCTAGCGGTCATTTTATGGATTGTACAACACAAATTCTGCTGGCGGGGGGCTTCATCAACTACCTAATGATGGTCATAAAGTTACTAGGTAAATAACCCTGGCCGGATATGTCTAAGCATTGTTTAATTCAGTATATAAATGACAAGTAGTTCACCTAAACAGTAGATTTCCATGAAACACAGCCTATTCTAAATATAAAATGTAAGAATAAAAGACAATTAAAAAAAATAAAGAAAACACTGACGTATTATATTTATCTAGATATAATATATAATAGCACCAATAATACAATTATTACATTATATTTCATATTTGTGGATGCATGTATAGTTGCATATAGCTAGAAAACCCTTATTATTCTTCATCGGACCACATCTTTACACGTATTATCACAGACTATAGTGTGTATCCTAAAGCCAAATTGATGAACAAAAGTGCATTGATTGACACATTTTGGCAGGGAGAAAAATTAAGATAGCCTAGCCTATCTTGGTATAAAGGCTGTAAGACTTGGCCAACTTGTAAGCGTTTTTGGTCAACTCAGAAATATGAAATGTTATTTTCTCCCCGTTTCACTTGGGGGCAGTCGAGGGCAATTTACCGCAAGTATTTAAGGTTTTTGCGTTTGATGTAGAATTTCTGCAGAAATTGGTTTCCTTTAAAGTTTACTCTATTTAAAGGTGTTAATTCAAATGATACGTTAAACTTGGGCTAGATGAGACGTATTTGAGTGAAAGTTATGGTAACCATGGTTATTTGTATTATTATGAATACATTATATATAGGCCTGATATTCAAAAAATACGAATTACTTAATCAAGTTATGTTGGTTGATGGCTGGTGAAAGAATGTTTTTATTTTAATAAAGAAATACACTTATAGACTAAACATGTTGTGAATGTATTTTTGGATTCATAATTGGCCTACAATTTCCACCGTTTACAAAGTAATTATTGGAAGCTTTCAATAATTTGTGTCTGCAAAACACATTATATGAAATGGCTTAAGTGCTCTTGCTGTTTGCCCCTGACAAATTGTTGCATGGCAACCAAGGAAAACAATCATTTAATCAGTGTTGATATTCGGAGAAGATGCTTTCTGTGAACAAGCTAACAACCATCTCTAACAAATAAACACACACACACACACACACACACACACACACACACACACACACACACACACACACACACACACACACACACACACACACACACACACACACACACTCATAGTGTTTGTTAAGGGCACAACTAACATCAGTAGTGCAATTATACAGTCACGTTTAGTATTAAATCTCCACTAACCAGACAACTAGATAATGACAATAGACAGTCACATGACCAAATCTTAACATCTGCTACAATCTGCAACAATCATAACATCTGTCCAATGCTGATTTACCTGGTCATTAGATTATCTTGTAAGTGTTACAACAACACATTATCTCCTGTTAAAAGCTATTCCTGGGGATATCCATGTAGCCATGGTTAATGGACAATAAATAAAGACAAAGAGAAGTGATGGGGTCATAGGTGACAGTCTGATACGACTCGAGTGTTCGAGTGTATGAAGCCACAGAGGGCACATAACCTCATTGAGGAGTATAGCCAAACGAGAACAGCAAAACAACAGGACCATAATGACACAATTTAATCAGAAGACCGCCACACGGTCAAGGTTTGACTCAGAAGCAGGTTTTAAATGAGTTAGAGACAACAGCAGAACAAATCGTATACTTAAGAATGAGGAAACAACAAGGGAAGTAGCTTGTAGCCATGCTCAACAAAGCTCTTAACAGCAATCTCTCTCTCTCTCTCTCTCTCTCTCTCTCTCTCTCTCCACTCATCATATGGCCTATTATTGGTAAATACTGGTATGTATGTTGAATTAATGCAAGAATAAAATATTAACAGAAGTCGACAGCATTAAATAATATGAAGCCAACTGCAATCCAATAACAATATAATTTATATATAATGTCTTAACCCAATATCTCAGAAGTATGGGATACTCTTCATCCCAGACCATTCATTTCCTAGTTTTTTATTTCTTTAAACCAATAGAAGGATCTCTGCAATGTAAATCAGTGGGAGTTATTGAAATTAATTGTGTTCATTAAAATAAAGCATACCTGCTTGAATTGATTTCCTGTAAACCTCTGAATGGAAATCCAGTATTTATAGACTCTGCTGGGAGTCGGACACCCTTACCACAAATTACTCTTCTGGGTCATGCTGTTGTCTCAATGCTGGCTTTCTCAGTTGTCCCTTTAATCCTCTCAATTAAATGATCTTGTGTGTGTGTGTGTGTCTGTGCGTGCGTGCGTGCGTGCGTGCGTGCGTGCGTGCGTATGTGTGTTAACATGTGTGTAGGCGTGTAGGCGTGTGGGTCTGTGTTTCACCTGTAGGTTTGAACATGTACTATCACTACTACTACTTCTACTGCAACAACTACTATGCTACTACTACTACTACACTTATTTGCACTAGGTTACAGATTAAAAAGGGCTTAGTCCTCTTTTGCCAACATATGACAAGAAACCACACGTGGCTCACCAATGTAATCTCAGGTTTACAATATTAGTCAGAACGACAATGTCAATGTGCAAACAATAATTTGACCACTTAAAGGTAGCAGTGTTTACGCTTCCAGGTCTTTGGGGTCAACAGTAAAGGCCAGTAGGATGAACACAGCTGTCGTATTGCAGAAATGTGGGTCAAGTGGACATATGGCGGTTGACACAATGTTGAGCAATATTGATTCATAACCAGCTAATATTGATGCAGTATGTAAGTATCTTATTCACAGTCTTTCCACAAGCAATGTAAACAGACATAAGATACATGTGCACTCATTTGTGGCAGAAGTCAACATTAACCGTCTGCAGAATATAGATCTTTCGGAGACTTGCCACCTCCACATGACCTGAATAAAGAGACATGGCAACGTGACTCTGTATGACTCAGTGCACTTTAAGCCTACATATTGCTTCTCATCCAATCAAATACAGGTAATGTTTGCACAAGGCTGTCCATGGCAATTTAAATATCTGAATATGAAAAAAGTATATTTTCATCATCTTCTTATTATTTTAATTAATACTTTATTAGGTTATCAAAGATCAATCAACTTACCATAAGAATTATGAATACAACTGCAATTCCTTTAAATGTAAATGCAGATGTTGCAATGGCTTTGCAATGGAATTTTACTGGGACACTTAATTGTATTCTCAGTGTCTAAAATAATGGTTTGTCGTTGATCAAGAATGAATGTGTCTGATGCTGACATAACTAGTCACAATTGGCAAAACAAGCTTATTCACAACAATGTGAAGCCTAAGTGCAACAATTCATTGAATTAATATTGCGTAATATCTTCAACAAGTTGAGAACAATGCAACATTACAAGGTTAAAAAAAGACATTCATCCACCAGTGTAGTAGGCGGTGTAGGTGGGGCTGGGACCCAATCTGGCAACCCTGTAGTCGCTGAATGATGACGCAAATCACGTGCGCCTCGTTAAGGGAAGTAATGGCGGTGGTTCAAACAAAGCAAGAAAAAGAAAGCGAAGATTGTTCTTTGCTGCCTTTAGTCCATGATATTATCAAATGGTAAGACGCCAAATTGGAGACATTATATAGTATGCGTGCTTCACATGTGTGTGGATTTCCCAGTAGAGATCCCCGTTCTGTCGTTTCACAGAGCAGAGGCGTTTCAAAGTGTGACTATACGCTTGTCGTTATGCCGCCTTCAAAGCTCCTCGGAGGTTCGGAAGCTCTTACGTGTCTGTACGTAAACCTTCCCTTCTTCCGACATAAGAGCGTTTAGGAAACGGCCCTCAGTAGTGCGTTAGGGTTATGCCGCACTACTATAGACGCGTTCCAGGCGCCTGGAACGCGTCTATACGTTGACTTTGTATGGAGGCGCGTTCCAGGCGCCTGGAACGCGTCTATACGTTGACTTTGTATGGAGGCGCGCCGCCTCGTTAGTAATGCTTGCTGCAAGTTCCATTTACTCTATCGATGTAATGACAGCGAAATGGGACAGCCGTTGTTGTGACGTGAACTCGTAGACTCGGGTAGCTGTACTTCAGCACGAAACTTCGAGCGAAAACTCTGACTCCAGAGTGTTCAAAGCACTTACCTCCGAGCATAAGTTCCGAGCTCCCGGAAATTCTGACCGTTTTGAAGGCAGCATTAGGCTGCTGGTTACACATCATCACGTAGTAAGTCATCATCGTTTGGGTTTTTGTCTTTGTTGTTTTTGCTCCCAGCATAGACAAAGAGAGTCAAGACATCCACCAGGAGCTGAACAAGCTGAGGACCAAGATCCAGGAGGCTCGGGAGCAGATCTCCAACATGCCGGGCATCGACACCAGCCCCGAGGAGCAGCAACAACAGCTGGCCTCGCTGAGGGAGCAGGTCCGCACCAAGAACCAGCTGCTGCAGAAATACAAGAGCTTATGCATGTTTGAAGTGCCCAAAGCGTCGTGAGGTCAAATGGACTTCGGACAATGATCGCTGATTGGGGAAAAACCAGGATGGATTCTTCACTATCACCATGTAGGAAAGACAACGTGTTTCATGCCCTGAACAGTGCATTCGTGTTTCACGTGTGCTCCGGTGATGTTCATAAATGTGTTTTATTATGTAGTCGTTATTGTTGTGTAAATAAAATGAGGTATGGCTTGAATCCTCTTTTCTTTTCTTTATTTCCTGGCTAAATCACAAACGTGATTTAGCATGGCATTTTGGATGGGATCAATTGTTTCATGATTGTTTAAGCATAAAACAATTGGACTCATGACTCAATTCTTAGTTTATCTATATAGATATATAATATAATTTGGGGAAATCAATTGTTTTAGTTGCGTTGAGCTATTAAATATCCTGGTTTGGTTATTTCATCAAACCTTAAAGTGTGAGTTTTGCTCAAAAACCAACACATCCGGAGGGGTGCTAACACTTTCAGCCATGACCTATATATATAAAACCTAGATTAGCCTACTTGTAGAGTTCACTGGGTGGGCTTGTAGGTAAATCCATTGGACATAAACCTGTGCTGGATCCCGAGAGCCTGTCTATAATGTTACTACTCTCGCTACCTAGCTACATCTCCAAATCGTCAAGGGGGCCTGAGGATCAGGCTATTCTCCCAGGGAAATAAGAGATTATTAGAATCCATCATTAGACATATGGTCACATAACAAAAAGATTGGTCATGAAGTCTGAAGCTTGTGCTTGTTCCAGATCAGCAAAGGTCTAGGTTGCCTATTATGTCACAGAGGCAACTCAAGCCAGCCGCCACTGTCCCCATTGCAGATGGCGTAGAGAGGAAGTTTGAGCGTGACTTGGCTCGGGCATTAGGACCAACTTTTGGAACTGAGCCATTGTGGTTTAATTAGGTGGCCTTTGCATGGATGTTCATTACTGCATTATTTAGGTGTAATAAAGAACACTTTGTAACAAGATACAAGTGGGTGACAGCAGGAGAGAGTACATTGTGTTTGAGTACATAGGCCTATCATATCCAGACCTTCCTAATTTATTTGATTGTAGGCCTACTCAATACAAAATATTGGTCTTGCAGATGTCCCGATTCTGGAGTAATGTGAATCCATTGTGGCACACACATCCAAATAGATCATCCGTTACCATTACTTGGCAATTTATTAATAACCTTAATTAAGTCAAAATTATTCTCAAATCAGTTTTTTTAATTGTAATGATGAAGCGATCAACTGTGCTAGAATCATCTTTCATTAGCTGGTTCCCTTGCTAGAAACCAGATTTTCTTTCAATAGCCGGTTTCTTTTTCAAGCCTTTCAAAACACTTTCATAAGGACTCATGTAAACATGGCAACTCCGAGATGACTTGAGCATCAGTTTCATGCCAGAATAAGTGGCTGTTATTGCCTCGCATCAATAACAGATTTAATGTGTTTAATAGTGCACCAATTTACGGCTATCAAAATGTGGTTGTTTAGATATTGTATGCATTTGTTAGTGTGCAGTTGCAATTATATATAAATGGCACAATAGGGCCAACACATTTGAGCCTCCGACGGTGCTATAGAAATCAAGGCATCATTGGATTAATATGGGTAAAATAATTAACCCTAAAACCTATTGAATGATCACTGTATTCCCATCCCATGTTGTGTGAGATGTCTTAATGTTACATGCACATTGGTTAATTATTAGGATTATCATTTCGTAGTAGTAGCAGTAGTGGTTGTAGCCGTAGTAGAAGCACTCAGAAGTATTTGTATTCGTTTAATCCTTTGAAAATGGGTGCAAATGAGGAATGATGATAAAAGTCATATGGAAATCGATTAAAAAAAACATTTTATTTTCCTCTTAACCAAAAGCAAATGCTGACCTAATAAATATAGGCCTGCAACCCAAACGAATTTGTTCATAATGCAACAAACATTCAACTTCATTTATAAAAAATAGCAAATCGTAAACCGTTTTTCCCCTTCATCAAACGTCTCAGCCCTCCCTGGAGTCCCATCTTTCTTGACATGCAGTCACAGTATTTTTTCCCCGCAGGTCTCATTTCGATCTGTCCGTTGAAAAATAATTCCCTAGCATATGATGCATCCTTTGTCTTTGGTTTGGTTTCTGCCTCCCACGGCCTTCTCCTTGATGTACATCAAGTCACTGTGCACGCTGGGTCTGCGCGCAAACGGCGCCACGACCCCGTACGCGTCGCCGTCCTTCACCTTCCTGCTCCTGGACGACTTTCTGTGCTGCACCGCGCAGTACTGCTGCGACACTTTGCGGTGACGATCGGGACTCATCTCGTTGGGTAACTTCGCCAGGGTGAACAGAGCGTTGAACATCTGGTCTACGTTAGTGTTTCTTTTCGCCGAGATTTCAAAGTACGCGCATTGCTCGTCCCCCGCCACCAGCTGCTCGATCTCCTCCTCCTGGACCTCCCGGTGGAAGTCCCGGTCGCACTTGTTGCCGCAGATGATCACCGGGGCGTCCGCGTTGTCCTTGGTTTTGTTTTTCAGGCACGACTTGGTCTCGTGGATCTGACGCTTGAGCCGCTGCACCTCCAGAAAGGACTCTCGGCTGTCCAGACTGAACACCAGGATGAACACATCACCTGCGAGAGGAACGAGGAGACATTGTACGTTAGTTCACCGCTACCTTATTAAGTCAAGCCGTTGCAAAGATTGTAACGCATGCTTTGTTTTAACAAGGTGCCCATGTGCTGCAGAACAACCCAAAGCCCAACTCACCGGTGAGAATAGACAGCCTCCTCATAGCGGGGAAGGGATGGTTTCCAGACGTGTCCAAAATGTCCAGTTTGTATAATTCTCCCCTGATGCTGTAGAACTTTCTGTGAAAGTCTTCGATAGTTGGCGTGTACTGGTCGTCGCATTTTTCGTTTAGAAACCTAGAGATGATGGCTGTTTTCCCGACTTTGGTCGAGCCCAGAATGACCATCCTCTGGCAGTTCTTGGCCGGGATATCGAACTCGTTATCGGATGGGGCCATTTTCTTTATTATGACGCACCGATGGATGAACGTTGTGGTGCTTCACGCGGATCAGCTGGATAGAAATCCTAGCGAGGTGCAGTTGTTGCTGCCTACCAGTGCTGTGGTGCTGGTTGTACACTGGAACCGCCGATCTGGATACTTATAGGGATCATTCTCTGGCCGCGCCTCCCCTGCGCGTCATGCATTACGCACCGCTCTGAGGACTGGTCAGAGAGTGGAGGACGAGGTCTGCTCCTGAGATTAGCGTCAGATCAGACATGGGACAATACTCTGGATAGTCATTTCTCATTTGACTTACGATAATGAACAACAAATATTTTTTGTCTCCGATAATGAGGCAATTATTACACATGCGTGTATGCGTCAAGGAATGCAACACATGTAATAGGGAACAGATTTCATAGTGTAGGGCTAGGCTGAATAGGTTCAAGCTCTCTTTGCAGATGTTTAGAATCAGAAGCAATTACAACCAATTACACAATCAAAGTCCCTTCTTCACTTTTAACCCTGAGAGTCTTCTGGCACACACATACACACACATGACATGGACACTAGTCCTCTCCAGTGGATTGAGAGACAAGGCAGCCTGTTCCATGGCAAGAATGTCCATAACGTCATTTCGCCAGTGATCTATCCTACTGAAGCAGTTGTTTTTGCGTTCCTTCCAGTTGATAAGGATAGTCCTTTTTGCCACCAAGAAAGCAAGTGAGAGAATATGTTGCATATTCCTTGAGCGTGTACCATCCATCTCAACTCCAAGTAGACAATTGGACATTCTCAGTATTGAGTACAGGGGTTGGACTATTAACAATATCATGCCAGGGTGTCCTCTCTCATGCCAGCACATATTTATTGAACCAGAGGGATACATTTTACTAATTTACCAGGGTCATGTAAGCCGAATTGTTTTCAACTGGATACTTTTATATCTGACACATTTTGAGATGGTACGTGCTGCATTCTATTGTGATTCAGAGATAGGCAGACCCATGTCACGTTCCCATTGACATTTAGTTTGTAAGTTCGTACAGGGGTTGCAGACAGTCATTGATACATAGTAGACACAGTGCCTTTTCTTGTTGGGGCTGCTATTCGTTTGTACTCGTTCCCAGCTGCATACCCTTGGACAACAATGATTTAATAATAATGGATTTGGTTATACATACTAAATTAAAGTCTGTCAACCCAATGATTGAAAGTTATACTTTTCCCATTGTCTACAATTTGTCCCACCTGATTTAAGTGATGTGAGTGAGTGTTGTTGCCACGTTCTGTCTTTAAGAGTTTCACCACCTGCTACAAACAAGGGATTATACCACAGTGGACATGAAGGTAGTGAATATCCATTAAAGGATATACACTTTCATACCATGGTCTAGGTTAAAAATGGTGTAGGTTGAAAAGTGTTATTACACAGCTCTTCTCAACGCTGTGGAACGCTCTGTTCACTTGCATGGGCCTTCCCGACTTCTGGTGGTGAATTATTTTTTAATAACGCTAGTTGGCAACCATGGCAACGGAGAGAACATTATGTCACAGTTAATTTATTACAACGAGGACATCCTCTGGACACACACAATAGGTAAGTAGTGCACGGCCTTCTGAAATGATCCTTTGCATCATGTAATGTAACATTAAGCCATCATCTTACTTCCCTTCAGTGATCAACTGCTACGGTCGAGTCGCTCCGGCCTCGTTGCTTGACAACGCCTGCAGACGGGAGTTAGTCCGCTCAGCTGTGACTTGTAAAAAAAACCTCACGTTTTTAACTACTGTCTCTCTGTATTGTATGCTGACTGCAGAGGATATTGTGAATTAAATGCAAAGTAATACTGGTAGATATCTGGTAGCCTTATTTCATCACTAGTGGGTTAGTTCGTTTTTTTTCTGACCGATCCTTCTTTTTTATATAATTCCAAAAAGAAATCCAGAATTGAATTTATGAATTTCCTTAAACCAGTTAGAGGGGAACTTAAGTGGGATAGAAGACATTAGAAAAGTCAGCCTGGGTAACAGATTCATCTTGATTATTTCCGATGTGCCCCAGAGGGATAAAGGCAGCACAGTCCATCTCTTGGTGTCCTCCCTCATAGTCTTCTGGGCCATTTAACTCAACCATGTTGTCAATAATGGCCTGGATGTTGATTCCCAGGTATTTTATTCCTTTTGATTCCCAGCTAAAGGGGGCAGTGCCTAGATGAGATTGAAAAGTTACATTCTTAAGGGGGGTGCTTCACTTTTATTGTAATTCACTCTATAACACGTAAATGTACCAAAATAATCGATGAGCTTTAACACCTGTGGAATTGACTGCCATGTTTTCGCCAATAAAATATCATCCTACTCTAGTACCATATATTTCCTTTTGTGCAAGCTATTTGTTCAAGTGCCTTGACGGTAGAGCGCTGAAGTTCAAAAGGGTTGGACTTAATACCATTTGTTTTGGCAGTGGCAATTGGCTTATAGTACAGTGCCCTGGTCCAATTCATGGTCATTTGACCAAAGCCATACTTGGGTAGAGCATAAAACAGGTATTTCCATTCCACTCGGTCAAAGGCGTACTTGGCATCCAGCGACCCTGCTATCGCTGGGTACAGAGAGGTCTCCGCCACATGACATTTGATACAATGTCATGAAATAACAGTTTCAAGATTTGAGTTAGAGCGCCATGGAAGCACTTAAATAATTTGCTACTATTACCATCATCTCCACCTCATTTAATAGATAATGATTTAATAGCTGGATTTCGTTTTCTGAAATTGGAATGTCTAGTGAGTCTTTTTTGTGCACAGTTGGAAGTTCAATATCTTTGAAAAAGCACTCAATTTCCTCTTCACTCCCACGACATTCTGATTGATATAATGCACTATAAAAATCAGTGAATGCTTCTTTAATGTTTAACTGGTCACTAACTAATGCTCCATTTATATTATAAATACTTGAAATTGCCTGCCGGTTTTCTTGTTGTTTTAGTCTAAGTGCATGCATTTTACCTGCCTTATCACCAGATTCATAATGTTTACGACGCAACTGGAATAATGTGTTTTGTTTATGCAGAATAGCTTTAAGTTCTGTAGTAACATCAACCGCTTTTTAACTGAGTGGGATCCATCATGTGTTTAGATTGCTCTTTGAGTTTGTTAATTAGACACTGTTTCTTGGTCATTTTCTAATTTTTCTTAGCCGAAGCATAGCCAATAATCCAACCCCTACACATGACCACATAGGCCTCCCATGCAGTCTGAATAGAAACAACTGATGGAGATCAGTTGTTGTGAAGATAAATTATAAAGAAAACTCATGCATTCTTTCCTCAATCATAGCTACAAAGTCTTGTTCCCTTAGAGAGTTATTACAAGTCAATTGCTTTGTTTTGTTATTAGTTACATTTGGAACAAAAAGAGCAGACAGGGGAGCATGGTCAGATAAAATAATAGAGTGGATAGATAATAGAGAGTCAATTACATTGCAGACCAAACGTCTAGACAAGAATGTGCTTTGTCCCGTGTTTGGAGCATAGTTTACTAAAACACATTCTTTGTTTTGCAACAAAACAGGATTAAGTATCTACCATCCTTATCAGATATTCGTTTTATTAATCGAAATGATCGAATCCAAAGTCGATACTGGAAGCTCCATTGCCTGGTGCCGTATAAACCTGGCCCACCCATCCTTGTCTCAACTTAGCTGATTCTAATGCGTTTGCGTGGGTCTCTTGGATCATTGCCAAGTCAAAGAATAATTGATGTCACAGACGTTTTTTCCGCAGTCGTCCAAAAGCCCCTAGGTAAGAAGTGTCCCAATAAGAGGTGTCCAACTGACACCGTATCAGTCAGCAGAACGGTAGAGCGACAATCTTTTTAACGACGCTTATCTCAAAAAGACGCCTCACCATCTTCCCCGCAGGTGCTCCTAAGGTAGATGGGGGTGCTAACGACTCAATGTTTCAGCTCAATGCTCAATGTTTTCAGTTGCAAGCGTACCGCAAAACTGCAATACCTCCTTCACAAAATGTTTTTGTTTACAAATCGTTGTTTTTGCGTGTTCTTTGAGAACCGCTTTTGTTCCTTAACACGAATACATAGTGTGACGGGCCAGGGGCCTCTGCCAGGGTGTGTGTGTGTGTGTGTGTGTTTGTGTGTGTGTGTGTGTGTGTGTGTGTGTGTGTGTGTGTGTGTGTGTGTGTGTGTGTGTGTGTGTGTGGTCTTTCAGTGTCCCTGGTTGGAGCTAAGTCGCCAGGGAATCGGGTTAGCAGCTGGGCATGGGTCTCTCTCAAAAATTGGAGAGCTGGATCATTACAATAGGCATGCTCTCAGGACGTATATTGCTGTGATGTGAAGCGCCAAATGGTGAATGCTGGCTTTGGAATCCATACCCTAACTCACAGAAACACATCATCAGTGTAAAACTTTAAAAGCATTACTTTTCATACGATTTGAAAAACGTATACATTATATTTGGAAAAACGTACAAGTTATAAATGCTCGGCTTTGTTTTGTTTTTTCTATCTCCGTTTCTGATTGGTCTTGTTATATAACTCCATCTGAAGTGGCGACTCCCAACTCGCCGCCCGGTGACCTTTGAGCCAGGACACTTGGGGCTCTGGGTGCGAAATGTGATATTCCTCCGTAAGCCCCCCCCGGCCGCCTGTCCTCCAGCGCTGGGTTTGTGTACGATGGACGGACGGCTGCTTTGCGTTTGTCTACTGCGCCGTAATTAGATCAGTGTGTTCCCAGGTATGCTTACAAGACATGACATAACACACACACACACACACACACACCTGCATACACACACACACACACACACGCACACGCACACACACACACACACACACACGCACACGCACACACACACACACACACGCACACACACACACACGCACGCACACACACATACACGGGAAGAGGTGTCAGTGCAGGACGTTAAGAGACTGTGTAGAGAAACACCGAGCAGGGGGGCGGAGTGGTGAGCACGGCGTTCCCTTAATGAACACCAATCGTGGAGTGTCACTCCCGCCTGCGTGTGTCCACAG
>OMLJ01062367.1:0-10170 GCA_900302595.1 Gadiculus argenteus | reverse complement strand
TTTAGCATTTCTGGCTGGATCTCATCAATCCCTGGGGCTTTGCCACTGCGGAGATGTTTAACTACCTCAGTGACCTCCACCAGGGAAATTGACGACGAAACACCATCAACCTCGAGCTCTGCCTCCAACATAGAGGGCGTGTTAGTCGGATTCAGGAGTTCCTCAAAGTGTTCCTTCCAACGTCCGACGACCTCCTCAGTTGAGGTCAGCAGAGTCCCATCCTTACTGTACACAGCTTGGATGGTTCCCCGCTTACCCCTCCTGAGGTGCCGGATGGTCTTCCAGAAGCACTTTGGTGCCGACCGAAAGTCCTTCTCCATGTCCTCTCCGAACTTCTCCCACACTCGCTGTTTAGCCTCCGACACGGCAGCAGCTGCAGCCCTTCGAGCCTGTCGGTACCCTGCAACTGAGTCCGGAGTCCTCCAGGATATCATATCCCGGAAGGCCTCCTTCTTCAGTCGGACGGCTTCCCGGTCCACAAAAGGTCCCGATGACAATTTAATTAACACTTAGGAACACTTGTTAGGAACCACTGGATTGCATTACTCTCTGAAACACAAAAATACAGTGAGAGAGGACCTTCAGAATACCTTTTGTCTAACAGAGGCTCCAATGGAGATCTACTGTTTCTAACTCGATCACCTCGAGTCTCTTGGAGATCAGTCATCATTAGCTGTGCACACACACACTGGCCACACGTTGTCACGTCATGTTCTTTTTGTTATTTGTTTTCCATTCCCCACCTGTCCACCAGTAGCCTGGCTCCGCCTGTCTACGTACTTCCGCTCAATGTATTGTCCCTACAGTACTCAGTAGTCACAGTAGTCTGGAATAGCTTGATCCGCCTTTGTTTACTCCGGCAAGATCACGCCGGACCAACCAGTGAACAGAGGGCGTTCCCCAGAGCCATTACGTTTAAGTTGCGCGCTGAGTTTGAAACGTTTCTTCTGTTCCACACTCCAGTCCAGCGGTGGCGCAGTCCAGCGGTGGCGCAGTCCAGCGGTGGCGCAGTCCAGCGGTGGCGCAGTCCAGCGGTGGCGCAGTCCAGCGGTGGCGCAGTTCAGCCGCGCCTCGCTCAGGTTAGTTCAAACCAGGCTTACTTTATCGTGGATTACGCTCGCTCCCGAGATATGGAACCAGCCCTGAACACCATAAAGAAAGGAACACCGTAACCATTCATCAAAACACGGAGGCCGCCTGGCAAAAAAATCGCAGATCTGTTTAATGAATAAGTAGTATAAGCATAACATACTTTAATTGAATATTTACTTTTTTTATATTCTGGGAGAGTCTCCAGGTAACCTTGCACTCTGTCGTCCGGCATTCAAGCCCCTCATATTTATCTAAACTGAAGTGGTCTCGGCTGCAGAGAAACTCACCTGAATAGAATTTATGTGGCTGACATTTTCCCATGCAGCGGTGTCTTTCACACTTCACTATCAGTAACATTCATATTAACATTAACTTTACCATGGGGTTTTGCAAGTTATATTTGGGTTCTGCGGAAATTGTATTGTATGTATATTTATTACACAATAAGTTAAGCCTACTTTCTCTGACATGAAGGCAATTACAAAAGTAAGCTATTTCAAATGAATACTGTATATGACATGAACTGGCAGTGTAAGATGTAACTCTAAGATGTATTCAACGATCAGAGCCCTCTTCTTAAAGTACAATACTACTCTGCCGTCAAGTGCTCCTGTCGAGAGGCTGTTTGACTTATCTTGACTCCACATCATAACAAAGTGAGAGATAAGCACTTTGAGCAGGCTCTCCTGCTGCAATACAACCGACTTTACTGGAGTGTTGACATGTAGAGTAGGTGAGTCCACGCACACACAGTCTCTCTCACTCTCGCTTTTGCTCTCTCTCACGCACGCACGCACGCACGCACACACGCACACACACACAGGCTCTCTCTCTCGCTCTCTCACACATTCACACACACAAACACACTGTCCAGGGTTAAACATCCCCCTTGAACACCTCAGTTAATGATTGCTCATGTCTATATCTGTCTATATCTGTTTGTGGAGCTTTGGCCACTTCACTGGAGAAGAACCACCATGTCTGTAATATATATATAATATGTACCAGGTAGGTGGCGCAAAACATACTGGTCTTTAGATTCACAGGCTATCTCTGATGTCCTTAGATGTTCTGCCTCACTCACTAAATCTGCAGTCACTACATTCCCTTCACCTGAGCTTCCCTGTCAATCTCCCCACCTGCCTCTCTTGGTTACCTTGTGGGTTTGTTATGTCTGTCATGTCCCTCTGTCATCATTGTTCCCTTGTAGTGGGACTTTTCTAGGCTAGTTTTTACTTTATCGACTGGTGGAACCTCAGGGGAAAGGACTGAAACGCACGACTCCAAGGCAAAAGTTTAGTAACAACAATAGTAAACGACTTTAGCCGTGGTATACTTTGTATACCATGGCTACCTTGTATTTGTATTGTATTATATCCAGTATCTTCCACTGCTGCTGTGCTGAAACAAAGGAATTAATAAAGTGTAATCTTATCTTAATGGTCTTTACTTAATACTAATAATAATAACAATACTTTTTATTTCGAGGCGCCTTTCAAGTCACCCAAGGTCGCCTTACAAAGTATAAAATCTTAAACATCTTTAAAATAAAATAAAACATGATAAAAACAAGACAATATCATAAAAACAAGTAAAATGCATGATGTCCAGTTAAAGAGTGTAAGCCAGTTTGAACAGGTGGGTTTTGCGTCGTGACTTGAAGGTTGTGATGGTGTCTTATGAGTGGGGGGAGGGAGTTCCAGAGCCTGGGTACTGAGCAGCTTGTACTTGTAGAAACAAGGGTCGGTACACATCACCACGGTAATCAGGCACAAAAAGGCGTTGAGTGGACAGGGCCGGAATAAATTATATAAATAAAGAGGGAAAGGTGAAGACAATCAAGGTGAGGGAGGACAATCTCAGAGGCGGGAAACTCAAGGGCAGGGAGGGAGGTATCGACAACCAGAGGAGAGGTGAGTAAGAAGATGGGTCACACCTCCAGCCCCCAGACAACCATTCTTGACCACCCTTGTTAGTGCATGGCACGTAACGATAACAAAATGTTACATCTTGTAATGGCCACTCCAAGAATAAAACAAATGTGTTAACTGAGAAGCCGCTTGGCTTCAACATCTTTTCAGAACATCTCCCACTCATCTTTTCCATTAGGGCTTATTACGCCTTTTGACGGACGCTTTGTTGTTGATCAACTAAGTACTCTGAAGTGTACTGTGTACCACGAGGACCTGTGACTGAATCCTCTCCAGGTTCCATTTCTTTTTTTCTTTTTTTTGCTTTCTTGTTTCTTGCCTAAATATCCCGTGTTCTGTATGTCTCTCTGTGTGTGTGTGTGTCCGTCTGTCTGTAAGTCGTCCGTACAATCTGTGGCTGCCCAGTATGTAACACTGTTAAACATTTTGGGAATGGAAATCTCAGGTGCGTATACTCATACACTCACTGCAGTGAAAATGGTGGATCTTGAATTGGTAATATAGGAAAAAACGCGCTCACACTGAGACTTTAATGTAACTTAAACTTAAACTTAAACTGGGTGCTGAATCCCCTGGGTCATAATAATGTAAATGAAGAAAGCACTCCGAGTTATGTTATTCTTTTTAATCGTCAACGACAGGCGATTCGGGCTGTGTGCCCTTCCTCAGCGTATAATGACGATTACACCCCTTAGTGGTAGATGTTCCTTATATAGGTTATTCACCTTTGACCTGTGACCTTTTTCAACAGGGGAAAACACAAATATAAGCAATATTATCCTGAATTATGACACCTCTACACTCTACAACTCTACAGAAGACATTCTCCTATCGTCTATAACCCTGGGTCTCAAACTTTTAGTATACCCCGTTTAAGATATTGTTTCAACTGAGTATCCCCCCTCACCGGCAGAAAACATTGTCTGTGCGTTCTATTTAGCAGTGATAACATGCAGTGCTGATTTAGCAGTGATAACATGAACATTAAAAGGTTGCAAATACTCACAATTCAGTGAGAAATGTAGTCTGTGCTTCATGCAACTGTTCTCACAAGAAAAGAAGCACAAAGCCAGGGAAGGGTCGGAGCATGTACAAGTGAATCCCATTCAAATATTTTCTTTATGAAACTGACATTTTGGTATTTCTGGATGCGCCTTCTTTTTCACAGATTCTCCTGTCTCGTGTTTTCCGATTTACCTTTCAACCACTTGTCCATTTTCTATTCTCTAGCTTTTAGAATTGAAACGTGCTCACGGTGAAAAACAATAAGTTACCTTTTTTATTTATTTTTAAAATGTTTTGAGTACCCCTTGCAGTAGTCAAAATAACCCCTAAGGGTAAGTGTACATCAATTTGAGAACCACTAGTCTATAAGGTAGAGAAGGCCTCCTTTTCACTACTGCAGGGCTTTACCTGAAGAATAAGACAATATACAGGGTAGGGGTTCCCGGCAGTGAAGGTAAATTGGCCTCTTTTGGGATAAAATTGGCACGGTAAATGGCTTGACTCATAACTACTATACACCAATTTTGCCCTCCATGACCATTCTGTAGCTGCAGCCCCCAATTCCATGAGGTGAACTACAATGCTGACATACGGCTAAGAGGCTCAAATAAAATATAACTAGGTCAACTTGTGCTCTTACCTAAAAGGTTGCCTGAGCAGGTGCCCATTTAGTTATTATGTTGTTGTTTTTTTAATGTTTTTTTGATTTTAAAACATCCTTGTCCCTCTTCTGCCCTTGCTCTGGCTGGGGCGAACGACACACTGGTCCAACCCTGCATTATTTGTTGTGCGTCACTGGCTTTGAAAGGTGTGATGGGGATCTGTTGAACAGTTTGAAGTAGTGCTTGAAAGCTACTTCATCAAGGGAAAAAGGGGGAAATGTACTGCATTTCCGTAGCTGAAATGTCTGCTTTGTTATGGATATGCACTTTAATTTCTTCAAATGCACCTCAATTTGTGAATTGTACCTTCTGTCAAAAACGTCTATTCAGTATGGTGTAAGTGTAGTAGTGTGGGTTTCTTTAGAGAGTGACAGACTAGTTGGAATATGTTATCGGCCTTCAGTCCTCAAAGAGCTTCTCCTTCATTCACCCTGCATGTTTAAGTGTAACTGTGGAAAACACCATTTTGAAAACACACCCTTTCCCCCGTTTCCATACGTATGTTTACAGATAGAGGGTTTTAATAAAATGAAAAATAAAAAACAAACCCATGAGTTTCTAAACCTGCTTGCTATCGCTTTCACTCAGGCACGCTTTATATCTCCTAAGTGCTGAGCATCTCCCCACCGCGAGTGCACTGAAAGCTTTTCGTAGAAACAAGATAAGCTGAAAATGCAAACTAATTGCAGGGATTCTCTGTAATGAACGTCCATTCTCTTGCGACGCAGATGAGCCAGGCCCACGGTGTTATTAATGTGTGGTAATGTGAGCAGAGCTCACTGTTCTCACTGCGAGAGCGTGTGTGTCAACAACCTTGGAGGCAGAGGCGAGGAGAACACATAGTTTCTATTGGATTATTTATCTTTTTAAGATTATTTTGCAATGCAACTGCACCTATTATGTGTTGGTCTTTACCTCTGCAAATCAATGCTCACAATGACATTCCTATCGTCTCTTAACCCATACGATAAGTACAAATGGGTAAAATACACAATGTCTGCAATGGTCAAACTCAATCTTGTAATCTGTGTGTCTGGCAGATTGAAACTAAATCTGTTTAAACTAAACGCTTGTTTAGTTAAACGGAACAAACGTTTAATCAGCTATGACATTTGATTATCTATGGAGGATGTGTTTTCTGATTTTCTTTTTTTTAGATGAGATGGAGAGATGAGAAGGATGGGGGAGGATTGGAATGGCCTTAATTTCTGTTAAGACGTTTAATCTTTAAACACATTAAAACGCCTTAAAAGAACAGGCGCTTTCACAAAAGGGTGATAAATGGTTTGATAAAATGGTAAATAAATAGAAATATTTACCCAGTACTGGACAAGGACCAGTAAATAGACCAGCCAACCACCACTGCAATTGTCCTTCCAACGTTGGAATACAGATCAGTTTCAACCGGTTTAGTGAACGGGGTTTCATTAACTCAAGCGTATTTTTGTTTATTACAAACCCTGACAAAAACGCACAACAACATCGATTTGACAAGAGGAACAAGGGGAGTGGACTGGGCCCGGTTTCCCGGAAACCTTCTTATAGGATTCTTAACGCTACGTTACATTCGTAACCTCTACTTAAGAGTTCTACCTTAACATTTCGCGTGGTTCCCGAAACGTTCTTTGCTACGAATGTCTTTTGTACGTCGTTCGTTGGTAAGGTTGGTCTGAAGCGCTCGTAGAACCTTCTTAGCTCTACCGTAGTGATGGTTCAGCTCATGACGCTAGTTGCAGCCACTGTACAGTAACCTTTAGAAATCCCTTAATTTGGCCAATTCAGGCCAAATTAAACGGGATGTTTGAATTAAAGATGTAATTGCCTCAATCTCCTCCGCTGTCTATATTTTCTAGACCTATTTTTATCAGTGTAGGCTATGCTAGTATGTTTGCCCATGGTTAAATAAGTGTTTAGGCCTACTAGAAGTGTCTCTGTGTCTGTTCTTTGTCTGGGCCGTGGGTACAGCAGGCGAGGTCAGCTCGACTCGCTTCCAATCATTTGGAATGCGACCTGAAAAAATGAGAGGGACGAGAATATCGGAGAGCTCCTGATCGTCCCGACGTGTGTGTGTGTGTGTGTGTGTGTGTGTGTGTGTGTGTGTGTGTGTGTGTGTGTGTGTGTGTGTGTGTGTGTGTGTTATAGCAAAGCCAGAGAGATCTTGGGCACTGCGGCATATTAAATAGTTTTTTTTCAGCGTGAGAAATCCAATGCGTGACAAAAGACAAAAGAAATGAAAAATAAAAAATAAATGCGTGACACTCGAGAGTCCTGAATAAAGTGGATGCCGGGCAGATGGGAGCGGAAGATTCCGGAATGCAAGGAGAAACGTCTGAAGTATACAGCGACTCTGCTGCAGTGAAGTTGGCTGAACTAATGGCGGCAGAGCCAGTCCTTGTACTACACGTGATCCAGCACTTGTTAGCTAACGTAGCAATTTGAGGCCACTATATGCCTGAAGAGAAGTCCAATTATGATTTACAACCTCTTAAACGCTGAACCACTCCGCGCGGGTGTCTTCCATTTACAAGGTGAGCACACACACGGAGCGTTGAATTGAAACAAAATTAATTAACATTTCCCAGATCAACCGTCCCCCGCAAGGGCTGCAAAGTAGTCTTAAGCAATCTTGAGTCAACACCGGAATGAATCAATCCAGCATTCATTCATTCGGAATGGAATGAATGAATAGACATTATTATTTGAAGTTCTTACAGATGATTTCACGTCGCTGCAAAAGTTCCTGTGCAAGAGTTGCACTTGATGTTCACACTACCTGAAACGCCAGTCTTTCACACATCCACACACACATAAGACATATCAAATCAAACAGTTCATTACATGCAATTAGGGGAGCTGATGGAATGTCATCTGTTGCCCGACATTTTCAGTCTGCAGTGCACTCTATTGCTGACCTGAGATCTCTCGGTGTGGAAAGGATCTTACCTAAAAGGGGAGGCGGGGACTCCCCTACAGCACTGCCAAAGAAACAGTGGTTACTCTGGGCTCACGTCTTCCTGTTCCCTTATCACTCGCTACTATTCAGATTCAGATTCATTCACACACACATGTGTGTGTATGTGTTGTAGATACTCGATTAGCAGTGCTGAAGTGTTTATCAGAGGCCATGGTGACTCATCATTGAGAATACAACACAAGGTCACAGTACCGTAATCTTTTGCAGTTAGGGTTAGGGTTTAGGGATAGGTTTAGGGTTAGGGTTACGTCGGAGAAACGCCCCCATTCAAAATGGGATTGGTTTTTCATTGGTTTATATTTCATTCTGTGCAGCATGAAAAAAGTCTGACAATCTTGCTCTGGGACGCGATTCAATAGATTCATAACGTTTGTGCGCATGAGCAAGATATGGCGTGACACCAGGCTGGGACATGTTGGTTTGCATGAGTCTTTAATTGCTCAATTGCTGGTGTTTGAATGTGGCGTTATGCCAGATGGAACGGAAAACACAGAGAACCAGTAGTAACTAAGAAAATGGCGCAGAGGATGGCTGCCGTGTCCGAAGCTCCTCCTAACCTTTTCTTTGTTTTACGTTACTTTACGAGTTTATTTTTATATTTACGCCGAACTATCGGTATCAGACGAACGACCAAAGCGAGCCCTATCATACAATATGATAGAGAAGAACTTCTGCGCATTAAATCGGCGATAGAAAACACTTTTCCACCGCCACACGCAAACAATGGTTACTCACCATGGAGACGGAAAGCGGATCTCGGGCTGGACTGCTGGTCAGACTGAGGAAACGTGAGAACCGGCCTCCTCTCCCCAGTATTCTACTGGCGAACGTCCAGTCACTGGACAACAAGCTGGACGAACTCCGGAGCAGGATGGCGTTTCAACGGGACATTAAGAACTGTAACGTTATGGTTTTCACGGAGACTTGGCTAAACCCTTCGGCTCCAGACTGCGCCATTGTCCCACGTGGATTGTCCTCACGACTGATAAACAACTGCGGAGAATGACACTGATTTATTACTGAATGATTACGGTGAATTTGGAATATGGTGAAATAATTGTAAGCAAGGTGCCGATCAATTAAGTCGGTTAATGATGGGGCTATAATCGGGCTATAATAACCCCGTTAGCTGTAATCACTGACAACAGGGGACATACTGTAGTGCACGACTGGTTTTTGTCGGGACTCTGTAAACGCAACTCAAACTCTGGACTGTCCCGGCAAAACCGGGAGTCTGGTCACCCTAGTCTAGGTGAGAGAGTAGGGCTAGTTAGTGTGGGGATTGGGGCTGGTTAGTGTGGGGATTGGGGCTAGTTAGTGTGGGGGTTAGGGCTAGTTAGTGTGGGGATTGGGGCTAGTTAGTGTGGGGATTGGGGCTAGTTAGCGTGGGGATTGGGGCTAGTTAGTGTTGGGATTAGGGCTAGTTAGTGTTGGGATTAGGGCTAGTTAGCTAGGAGAGCAGGGCTAGGTATGAGGAGCGCGCTAGTTAGCTGGGAGAGTCGCTAGCTTGGAAGCTAGGTTACACAGCTGGCTTGTAGTACACAAACATTACAACATTACATTTAACATTACAACATTACACAACATTCACAGAAGGCTTGAGCTTCAGTGCCTGTCATACACACACATCCACCCTGTGGTGTCGTTAACACACCGGCTGCTGTTTATGACATAATCCTCCACTTCCATGATGACAGAAGTTTCACAACTAGCTCTTCTCTTTCTCTCTCTCTTTATCTCGTTTACTATGAGCTCGTGATTAAGATGAAATGCACACATCAACAGTAAATATAAAGATATGCGACTCTGTATTGTGTATGAATTATTAAACTCCCTTTGAGCCTTTGCTTGGATCTTCTTTATACATTTGTTATATATATATATTATATATATATATATATATATATATATTTACTGCAAAAACTCTCTTTTATCTGATTATGTATGTTTTCTCATTGTCATCATTTTCTTTATACCTCGGAACCATGCCTAAAATGTTTTTAAACTTAAGTAGAAACTTATCTTCCAAGATGTTTCCCATCTCCATGTGGCCCCAGAACACCATTAATACTACCTCTATAAGAATTATCTGTCCCTGGAGCCATAAATCATTAATCAATGGTCACTTTTGGCAACCATTCATCGATCGTCGCCTTAGCAACCATCCGTCAGGGCCCCGGTAACTTCAACGGGTTGAGGCCTCATGTCCCCCACACTGTCCATGGTTTCATCTCATTGTCCGCAAAACCAGGAACCCTAAAGACAAAGAACCTTCTTGTCTTTGGGGTGCTATGATGGGAAAAATTAGTTTTTCCATCTGTTCATCTGTTTTCTACTGTTTTACATTTTGAATATGTTCTTAGAATGAATGTATGTGATTTAGAATATATGTTTGTGTCTTAGAATCTGTCTAAGAATGTTTGTGTCTTAGAATGACTGTGCCCTTTGGCTAATGTGAGGCGTCGTTCGGACACCAAAGGGACAGCCATGTGTGTTTACGACAGGT
>OMLJ01062357.1:0-10561 GCA_900302595.1 Gadiculus argenteus | reverse complement strand
ACAACTGGGTTTCTATTTATACTAAGCTTAATGCAAATCGGTGAAGTACCCCTTTAAGTTCCACAATGATCCCATTAGGATTATGAAATGTGTTGGGTTTAGCTAACCCTCCCATTGTGGCTTTTGGACTCCTTGCAGTCATTGGCGAAAGGAAAAGGATCTTTGAAAGAGGACTTCTGCATGGAGGCCTGCTTACAGTTAACCACTCAGTATGAAGTGCTTCAGTGGTCTGTCTGTGTATTAAAAGTCCATTCTTCCTCCGATACAAACCAGACTAATGAACACTGAAATGGAAGTAAAGCCTGCAGCGGACAGGAGGCTGTCAGAGGACGTTCACACACTCACTGCTCATGGTTACACACACACACACACTTACACACACACACACACACACACACACACACACACACACACACACACACACACACACACACACACACACACACACACACACACTAACATGCAACAAACACACACACAAACCCTAACATGCAACACACACACACACACACACACACACACACACACACAGTTTTGCATGTACAGAACCACACGTATATTAATGCAAAAAACACACACATACATACAAACCCTAAAATGCAAAAAAACACACACACAATCCCTAAAAAACACACACACACACACATTCTCCCCCCCCCAGCTGTAGGGACCTGCTGAGGGGTCTGTTATTTCCATCAAGAAGCCTGGGAATGGAATTGCCATCCCAACCTTTACAGGCGCCCTGCCTGTGTGCGCAGGTAGTGCACAGGCATATGTGCAGCACTATTTGTGGGTTCTCAGGGCTCCGTTATGGGAGAGTGGACTTCTAGACTATACAAAGTCGACAGATTAAGTAAGTGATATTGCTCATCAACACAGCCATTAATTAATGTAAAACTACACCCTCTATCATCGTCATCCATCTAGATAAACGGGCTCCACCTACCGGTGTACAAACGTCCATCATGTACAAGTTGTTGAATATAGGGGAAACGGGACACTGAGCCGGGGCATGTGAAGGATGGACTATGGGGGTCTAAGCTGTTTATGGCTGCTGTTCCTTCTGGAGGGAACTGCTGCATCCTACTGGGAATGCTTGTGTACTCCAGCTGTTTGTAGGCAAGGTTGTGTGTGTGCTTGTCTTAAATACATGCATACTGCAGGAAGAAGGGCTTCTGAATGAGAGTGGGATGGCAATACAGGAAAACAGAGGAGAGACAGACTCAAGAGACAGACTCCGACTCGGACTCAGCGAACTTACCCTCTCATTGTGGTTGGACTGTTTAAGCCCATTGTAGTGGTAGACCGGAAAGGAGTCTGGGATTCCTGAATCCTGAAAGACACCAGCAGTGTAGGTTGAGCAACAAGCAGTTGGCCACAGCGACTCTCCTGACTGGGATGGCGGTCAGTGCGCGCGCAGGGAGATGGACACATTTCTTAACCGATTGGCAACACCAGCATACACCCCAGGCCCCGACTTAAAACCCCATGTGTTCAGAGTGAGTTTTTGTGTGTGCATGGTTGTTTAAGCCCATTCACTGCAAAACACCACTCATGTCTTTGGCCTGAGAGGTGAATAACTCTAGTAGTGAGGGGTATACAGGGTCGGCTCCTGTTTCGTGTTTATGTCCCTGTGTGTGAAACCCTAACCTCTATGCTGATCCCACGTGTCTGAGAAGTGTGTGTGTGTGTGTGTGTGTGTGTGTGTGTGTGTGTGTGTGTGTGTGTGTGTGTGTGTGTGTGTGTGTGTGTGTGTGTGTGTGTGTGTGTGTGTGTGTGTGTGTGTGTGTCTATGTGTATGTCCCGTTGGCTAATGGCACTGTAATTTCTTTGCGGGCCGAGCACCATTCCACTGGTAAGTCCCTTAAGCCCTGATCACTTTAACACAGCTCCCTCTATCTCTCTGAACCACCCCCCGCCTCCAGTGTTCTCCTCCCTCTTGCTTTCTCCTCCTTCCAGTCCACATCATAAAGACACCCAATACTGATACTCATGGACATTTCACATGAGACGCCACAGGAATGTACTGTGGCCGGAAGTCCTCTGATTGGATAGAAATAATTAAATGTTGTCAGTACAGTCTATTAGTGAAGCCTTGTTTTAATCCATCCATCTTGAGAACATTAGAAATGTACTACATCACACACATTCACCTGTTCAGGGAAGAATTCGAGCAGGAATGGGCCCAACAGAATGATTCCTAAACTCTCTGGGTCCAGCTTGCTTTTCATCAGGCTGACACTGAGAGGAAAGAGAGGAGAAGAAAGGGAGGACATTTCAGTTTGGGAGAGGAAGAGCACAAGACGGCAGGTGAACAGAAAGTGAAAGGAATGAAAAAACAGAATGCAACTTAGAAACCAAACCACGTTGTGGCCACGTACAGCCATCTCATCACTCTTTGAGGAGCGTTTGTCTGTGAAAGATTCTGGCTGTTTGGGAAGTGGCACTAAACACACTTCTGTCAGACATTCCTGCATGTTAGTTATATGATTTCACTGAGATAACGGCTCTCGTCAGGTTGGCCTTTTAAGGTAGAAAGAAAAGAAACGTGGTTCAGACAGGGACACAGAGCAGCCAAACAACTGATCTGCTTACAACGAGTCTAGGTCTGGGTTAGGAAGAATAAATGAAGGATTATGAAGAATAACAATATCATGACACACGTTGGAATGTACTTACCATAATATGCATATTAATTCAAAAAAACATTGTCAACAGTCTAACTGAGGGTCATTACATTAGGTATATGCTCAATTAAAGTATGGTATCAGATTAAAACTAGTTTTCCTTTCAGACTTCATATTTTGATAATACTGTATCTTCTCATAGCAATTCATTTAGACAATAAAAATGTGTTTCACGATATGTCATAATTTTACTTTGTGATACCTGAATTTGATTCAAAGATGTAAACCAATTATGTTATAATCAGGGTTGCACATAAGTTTTTTACTTATTTTACTTCGAGTTACTCCGATGAGTACCAGGAGATGGTGTTTGGTACGCACTCCACACGTACCGTTGTTTTAATAACATCTCACATTTCAGTGCGCTTATCATTAGTTTTGAGCAATCGCACAAAACGGAGCCACTTTTCGGAAATAAATATTTTCTTTTGTTCCGGCCCCGTTTGCATGTGGCAGAACGCCACAGTTGACAAGATACAAGTGTAGTTTTGTTTTGATTGATACTGTTATATGTCGACAAGATTCAACAAGACATTTTCACCTGGCTATACCCAATGTTTAGATCTGTTGCGGTATTCATGCAAATTACACATACGTTATTAAATGATGCACCGTTTGCCCATGTTAATGAACAATTAAAAAAAACTTCCAATACTTTTGGGTTAAAGGTTAAAAAGAAAAATAATGATGGGCTTTTTTTCCTTACTCAGGACATATTGAGGATACAAAAATTGACTGAAGCTTTTTAAACTTTATGACTTTCACAAAATTACTATGGTTGTAACTCCTACTTTTACATTTGATACCGATTTGGAGCAACACATCTTTTACTCAATCAATATCATGTTTTATTTTCTTAAGCTTAATATTAAGCATAAGTACAACATGATATAAATATAAATAATATATAAATATATTATAAAGTTTCTTAAAAATGTATAGGACTACACATAATACATATTATATGAGCCAAAATGATATACAGTAAATTGCTTTTAGTATGTTTTCTTCCTTGTATTAATAAAAGGTTTCTCATGTAATAGTTGTGTTTTGCTCTGCACGTATAAACATGGGCGGGCAGACAGAGAAACTGAAAGGGACGCTGGTCTCAGCCCTCTACCTCTTTGGGGGCTACCAAGCTTTGGATAACAAATAATGAGGTGGACCGTTCCATGCCCATTAATTGATAGTGCATTTAAATAGAACTGATTTTACTGCGTGGTTCTGGATTGTTTATGAAAACTGTGATCTCCAACGTCCGCAGGTGAATACACGGTTAAGGACCTCTGCAGCTGTGCCCACCAGAGGCATAAGGTTACGCAAGGAATGTCTCCTCAGCCGTTTCCTGTAGATTGTTCACCAGTCCCAAAGATCCAGTCGAGTCTCTTTTGAGGACGAGTCTCGGGTCAAGTCAAAGGTCACTGTGTATACGACTTAAGCGTGTCTCGAGTCTGAATAGGATCAGAATTGAATGCAGGAATGCTGCAGCCTTCATTGCAAAAAAGGGCTGCAATGTAATCCTTTAGGGCAATAGCAGTCCCACAATGCAAGTGATCTAAAGTGCTTGTTTTTGCCACTGACAGGCTCTGATTATATTCTCACATGGAAATGATCCCTACAGAAACTACTTGTTTCTTTACTTTTGTTATGGTGTTCAGTCGAACTCAAGGAGAAGTCTGGTGAGAGTTGAGTTGCAGGAAGAGAACGGTGGAAACGTGGGTGAGGAGGAGACTTTGTTGTGTGTTGGACTACGGAAAGCATAGCTTACTGTTATCTAAAATATTTGAGAGTTGAGATTGAAATGGCAACAGGGAAACATCCTGTAACCACCCGAGCAAAAACAAGCCCTTTCAGAAGACGTAGAGTGATGGGCGCTATGGCCCCAAAGGAGTACATCGAAGCCTGTTTTCACAGATTATGGCTGCAGCCGTCTCGCTCAATACTGGGCCAATTTCAGAAATTGTTGGCATTAGTCCCTGAGACCTAAAATAGACCTAAAGGGATTCGAACACTGATTTATTAAAAAATGTTTTGAGCTGTTTTAGGAGAGAGGAGGGTGTGTTATCCCTATGGTTACGACCCACGCCAACTTGATGATACCTTATTAGTACCGTCGTTGTGCAACATTATAATAAGAAAGGTTGTGTATGAAATTTGCCACACGCCGTAGCGTTATACTATAGGTGTCCGGGAAGCCTTACCTTCGACGTGGGTATTAAATAAATCGCTGCTCAGACGGAGCTTCACCATCCACACACACACCGTGGCGTTATTCTACATGTGTCTGAAAAACCCAACTTTCTCCCTGATACCGCAATCCACCGCTTCCCAGACAGATCTCCACACGTCCACACAAAGCGTGCCGGTGGTGCCCTTGGATGTGACATCAGAGTGCCTCGGAAAAGGCGTTTTGGGACAATGGCAAAAACATAGGATTTTAACCTTTTTTTTCCTCTAAATTGGGGACTTATATTAGTAAATTATAAAATGGCAGATTACTATGTTGATTAACATATAATACAAATTACTATGTTTAACAGTAACAGTAATTTGTAAGCTCTTTAAGCTTAACTGACTTTGTTGAAATAATATATATGAAAATAGTTAAGCAATAAAACCACAGGCAGCAGATTCCTATTTTAGAATAATTTGAGATTTTCTTTCTATTAAAAATGTTTCTGCTGGTGCTGGGTAAGACCACCACTCACAGACTATGATGCAGCTGTTGGTCCTCACTCACAGCCTCAAAGATGGGCTCTAGGGTACTAACCGGTATTATACAAATGCAACATATTTATCAGTACTATTTTTCCAATATCCTGCCGTCCTTCCAACAGTCCTATTGTTTTGTCCATATAAGAATACTTTCGTGATTTATTTTTCCTTTCTTTCCATCAATAAAAACACTGCAGAGCATCACTTGATATTGACAACAGACTGCCCTTTAAGCTGGAGAAATGCCCTTGGGGACTCCCTCCAAGGCGGTGTTGTGATGTATTGGCCATCTGGGGGGTCCAGTTACCAGATTGGTCCCTGCGCTGCAGCGTAGGGGCTTACTGCCTGACTGAGGGGGGCTTACCAAGAACGTGACTCTGTTTGAAGCGGTGCCATAAAGCGTTTCCTCCCGCTCTGTGTCATTCTTGCTACAGTAAATGGCTTCTCTTCATCCCACGCTTTCACTCACTTTTTTTTTTATAGTGGGCTCTTTCTGCTCTTACTTTTATAGTGGCCTGGTAATGAAACATGAGCAGAGGGGAGCTGACCTGGCCATGACTACGGCTTGAACTTCAGACATCAGGTGGCACACACACACACACACACACACACTCACACTTAATGGCATTTCTCACCGATACACACACGTATGTAAATACTTACTATTCAGGCTCTGAGACAAGGTCAAGGGCCTTCATCACATCCTCCAGCAGAGACTCCGGGATAAAACCATTATCTAGAGAGAGAAAGACACAGAGAGGGCAAACGGTTGGGACAGGGGTTGACTCAGACAGAAAGTAAAGAGCAGGAGACAGCCTTCCATGCACACATGCAGCACAAACTACTCCCACATGACAAACACGCACACCTACCTGGTACTCTCCTGCCCCCCCTCTGACCTACATTCCACAGCAGTGATGATTTCTCTACCTGAAGGGGACCAATGTTAAATGCTAACATGTGTCCCACCAAATATCTTATCACTCTCATGCAAGCACTAGCATCTGTGGACACGCAAATCCGTAAATCCTTCAGCATAGTGTGAAGCACACTAATTGATAGGTGTTCTGGTCGGTTCTATGTCCAGGGAGAAAGCAGACTTTTAGTTCAGACAGCAACTGGCACCCTGCAGGGAACTTTGTGCGAGTCACCAAATTGTGTGTGGGGATCCCTGCGTGAGCTATGAGTTAGAGTGGCGTGTGTGACTTTGAGTCTGGCGCCTTGCGTACATAACATAGGGAGCCATGCTGACTCTACTGTATGTCACACAGCTAGATTTATGGCTCTTTTCTCATGTTTCCCTTAGTTTTTTTTTACTAAAAGCTCCTCCACTCCACGGCTGGTGACAGCATGCATGTGTGTTTATGAGTTTGTGGATCTACGCACACACGTGACTGCATGTTTGGCGCGCGTGTGTGTGTGTGTGTTTGAGTGAAAACATATGGTATGCAGAATGTACCAGGGGATCCTAGAGTGAATCTCTGAACAATCCGAACAGATTTCAGGGCAGGAAGATAGAACACTGATGGAATGTGTGGAAATATAAAACAGAAAAACGCCATACCGTCACATCTCGCCCAACACATATCTCTTCTATTTTTTTATCCAACAGACTTTGTTTACATTTTTGTTGTCAACGCAGCAGGAACAGGGATTAATGCTTAGAGCTGGAAGGGTTTACCTCTCTGGAACGAACACACACTTGAACATTGTTTCTATAAGTCAAAAATCTATAGTGGAATTTTGTATAGCACTGTCTAAATCCGTCTTTTCCATGAAAAATGCATCTCGTCTATCCCCTATGTGTAAACTTCACCTCTCCCTTTCAATCATCTCCAGAACAGGGAAAACAAAATAAGGTTATACAAAGAACCTTCAAATTAACTCAATGCGTGTGTGTGTTGTATGGGCAATTCATATTGAATTGGTTAAACCTCAAGACAAAGTTTGTTTCTGAATGCACATGCACACACAGGTGTTGCGATTTGACTGAAAATAATTACTCTTGTGGACAACATCTAACAAGCTCGCTCTCTCTCTCTCTCTCTCTCTCTCTCTCTCTCGTTGACTCAGCTGTGACATAGCTCCCATCTCCTCAAACTAAACAACAACAAGGGAGATGAGAAGCGTGAGACTGAACTCCCCTGCCCTGTGGCCAGGAGGAGAAGAGTGGGTGGAGGTTACGGCGCCACCTGTTCCATCAAGAAGTAAGGTGAGGAAAAGACAACAGGGCAAGGATATTGCCTTCTCAAAGTTCAGCACTTAATGTTAACTTTTGGAAATGGATGGGTTGAAATCTGTTCATTTGAACTAATTTATTCAAAATTATGTTGAAAATACTGTGCTTTTGATTCCTCCAGATGGTTCTTGTGGAATGCTCATTTAATCTAAATTAATCTTATCCTATTTTGTTTCTTATAAGAGGTCTGTTCATAGCACATGAGAGTTTCTGAGTGTCATGTATCAGAGCATTTGTTATCAAGTACCTTCTGGATCAAATTGCTGGAAGACCCGACGGGCCTGTTCTGAAGGAGACTCAGGACCCACCAGGGACGGCTCCTGTGGAGGAACCAAGTCACAGACAGAGAGTCAGGTACAGTACCACATAATAGATCGGAAGGTTGCACGGGCAAAGGTGTGAGGGTCAAAGAGAGGTAGAGTATAGCAAATAGGATGGAGAGGAAATTAAACCAAATGGGAAGAATGAAAGAGTAGAAGTAGTAAGTAAATCACCGCAAAAAAGACTGAAGTCAAAGGAAACATGGATGGATAAACCAGGAACTGGAGAAAAAAAATCCTGGTGAGAGTAGGAGGCGATCGGAGGCCTGTGTGGAAGGGTACAGCGGACGGGGGAGGAAGGGGGAGCAAAAGGAGATGGTTCCATGAAGAGCAGAGGATCACATCAGAACAATGAAGAGGTGAAATATGAGAAGGGCTTTGCAGAACCAATCGGAGAATCACAAGACAAACCAAACATCCTTGAGTAGTTTTGGCTGTTATTCCCTTTGTCTCATTAAACTATTTGACAAATCAACACTGTTGAGTGGGAACACAACACGCTGTCGGCCCTAGAACACGGCGCCAGCGCCGACACGGCAGATGTAATCAGAAGGCCAAGTGTAATCATTGGGGGTCCATTGGGTTATTAACCGATCTCCTGATAAAGCCAGATGGCTTGTTTTCTTTCCAAACAAACAACCAAGAAATTGAGTATTGCACAAACACCCGCTGATTTGTGTCCAATCCTCCCATTGTTCATTGAATAAGAAAAAACAACTGTGAGGCCAGAGGGAAAGAAGCACTGGGGAAATGCATGTGTGATCGTATGCGAGTGAAAGGGGGCCCTGTCTGTAATAATGCTAATTAACATGCATGCTATCCCTCCTGACTACCCAAGCCAAGCCGCCGCTGAGGTTGGAGTACAAATTGACAAGGCTGGAAACATCTTTCCCTCCTTGCACTGGAAGTGTAGCTTATCCTCAACCATAGGCAAATCAACTCTGAGTTCAGCAGTAGAGCATATTTATCTTCATGGCCTTGGTTCTGGATAACCTCCCCTTTATCCTCCATATCCTGGTGAGCTAAACTGCAAAGAGGTTGCTTTACCCACTGGGTTTACCAGGAGTACTGAATGGACTGCATACCACAGTACTTTTTGTATCTTCAGTCACTGCTCTTGAAGTGGAGACGTGTCTCTGGAGTGATGGTGTGTTGGGCAAACACAAAGAGTTCCACCCTGATAATCTCCCTGAGCAGACCTGTATTGAAGCTGGACATAGCTCCTTCCAGGCTATTCACATCTTTCTCTCCTCAAAAGATGACCAACGAGGAGGAGAAAGGGAACAACTTGTATAGGCTGAGGTAGACGCATGAAAAAGTGATGACTTGCAGCTGCTGGCTCTTCATGGGGCAATAAACAGATTGACACAGATAGTGACGGGTGCACACATTACTCTCATACAGCACATAGAGACTGGTAATGTTAGTTTAAAAGTCTACATTGATAAGACAGTCGATTTTTCATTAGCTGGATTTGTTTCTCTTACCAGGGTTGGTGAGGTCAGCCTACTTTCCCTGGGAGAATTAGAGTGTGGAAAAGACCCTCAGAGGGCAGATTCTCAGCACCGAGCTGAACTAAATAAAGAGTTTTGATAAGGAAACTAAAGCCAGACAGTTGTGCTGTTGCAAAAGATAACCATCTGAGGAAAAGTCCTCCACTAATGAGTAATATGTTCTGGTCCCAAAGTAACACAAACCAATCTCAGGCTTTCAGAGAACATCCTGGAGCTCCAGGGGGTTGCTAAGGCATCCAGCTGCACCCGTGACGGATAATAAAAGGTCTGCAGAGTGACCAACGCTCTTCGGAATTTGGGTAGATGAACTGGTAACCAAATGTTAAGCAAATTATTTATAGTGACAGCTGTTGACTGTGGGAGGGGGTGGTGCTATCAGCACTACATCACCATTTGTCATTTACACAAATAGTAATTAAAAATACTTGAATTAAAAGAACACAGACACACACACAGCTAGCCAAAAAACAGAGGTTAATGATTGCAGTACAAAATAAAAAAATTAATGTTCAGCCTGAACATTAGTAATCAAACATGTAAATCATGCTACGTGTGAGCGTGTGTGTGTGTGCATGCACAAGATGTCTGCACAGTCTTTGATCTGTGTTTTACAGGAAACCTGGGGAAGATGCTGTTTAGTTGGAAAACAGGGCATGTGGAAAGCACACCCAGCAGGGAGGGAGGGGGGTGTGTGTGTGTGTGTGTGTGTGTGTGTGTGTGTGTGTGTGTGTGTGTGTGTGTGTGTGTGTGTGTGTGTGTGTGTGTGTGTGTGTGTGTGTGTGTGTGTGTGTGTGTGTGTGTGTGTGTGTGTGTGTGTGTGCATGCGTGTGTGTGCATGTGTGTGTGTCTGTGTGTGTGTGTGTCTGTGCATGCGCGTGTGTGCGTGCGTGCGTGCGTGTGTGTGTGTGCGTGCGTGTGTGTGTGTGTGTGGGTGTGTGTGTGCGCGTGCGTGTGTGTGTGTGTGCATGCATGCGTGTGTGTGCGTGCATGCGTGCGTGAGTGCGCGTGTGTGTGTGCATGCGTGCATGCGTGTGTGTGTGTGTGTGTGTGTGCATGCGTGCGTGTGTTTTCTTTGTTGCTCGTCTG
>OMLJ01062355.1:0-13060 GCA_900302595.1 Gadiculus argenteus | reverse complement strand
ATTCTTTAATCGACGCCATACTCTCAGAATTTTGAAACTGCAACTTTTATTTGATTATCTCACTGCATGTGGTGTTATTTGACTTTTCATGGATGTTGATATATGGATTCAAATGTATGTATATATATATGGATATATATATATACATGTATATATATATGGATTGATTTTGTTTATTCATAGACAATACATTTATTCAACACAATACAGTTCTACTGTTCTACTGAATATCAGCACGGCTGTGATTCAGCTGTAGGTACAAAGAGCTGTGCTGATGTTCCTCACTCAGTATAATAGCACGACCTTGATTGTGATATTGCTTTTAATACAACAGTAAGTTCCGACCAGGTAATTTGATTGGACACAAGACATGACCACTGTTATACAGTAGACAGAGACTATAAATGTTTTACTCCGCTGTACAGGTGTTTCTAACTAACCTTAATTTGCCTTCATAAACATTGAAAGCTGTGATGGGTCAACATTGTAATCCTGTGGTCTCGGGGCTAGGTGTGACTAGGAGAGTGGTAAACATGTGGTTTATTCAGAGGGTTAAACGTGTAGTCGTGCATGGACTCAAACATTGTCTTTTTTTTATTCATAGACAATAACATTCACAATACAGCCAACATAAAAAACATAATTAAGTTATTTGTTTCTCTAAAATGGTGAGGGAAAAATCCCTGTACATTTAAGGATGTGTGCATTGGGTTTACAATTAACTTGTTTACAAGTGAAAGTAATTATATTCACTGACAAAATCAATTCTGTAATTCAGTTAATTGATCAAGCGATAAGTATTAAAAATAAACAAAAAAACTTGTTGCATGAATAGAAAAGGATTGCCTTTATGAAAGTGAATAACTAAAAAATTCAGAATAACTACCATTGCCGTTAGAAGAACTGTACTGGGCTTTGTTAGGATTATCCCAATTTCAGCTATGAAGGGCCTCCGGTGAAGAGAGCCCTGAGTCTTTCAATCAGTTAAAAGGACCTTGACGTCCCCGTCTCAATATCCAGGGCAGGCGTTTCGAGACGCCACTAAAGCACTTTCCCTCTTCATTGTCACTCCTCAGCTGGCCTTTGGTTTTGTAAAGTGCAAGCGCTCTGCATCCTGCAAAATAAATTCACAAATGATGCACCCAAAATATTTACCGAAAGGAAACCATTGTAAGTCCATCCTTATAACATATCTATATAGATATATATAGTACATATATAGTACAAATTAATTCCTGAAGGACAGCAGAAGACTCTAAATATTTTAACAAAATACCTCACCAAGAGCTGCATCTAGGATCTGCCAACTATTTGTAATTGCTTCCCAGAACGTATGAGCTCCTATAGTGGATTCGTGGAGGCAAGTTTGTCACTCCTAAACCTTTTACCACGAAGTAGATTTTGTATTTATTTTGTCCCAGACAATCCAACTGGGATGGGACAATAAAAATGCCTTTACCTATGACCTTTCTGCAAACCATCAGCCGTGGCTGTCCAGCAGAGGCCACCAGACGCAGTGGCCGTGTACACTATCATGTGATTTAGTTCCAGTGCGTCTCAAGTGAATGCACCTTCATGCAGCGACCCCTTCTTATATGCAGCAGACTAGTGCCAGGTCACCAACAGCTGATCGCACTTTTTTCCATACCGCCCCATCCCACGAGGTCCCCGTCATCATTTATGCTGTACTTCCAGGATACCATTTCAATATTTAAAAATACTAAAATCATGGAGGGAATAACTTTGTGTTGCGTTGTTATTGTGAGGGGTACCTACCAAACCAGCTTTGAAATTTTGAACTATTCTTCTGCCAAGCACAGAAGTGAAGAACCACGCCCATGTAGGGGCGTACTGCCACAGGTAGCACAAGCCGAGGATTGGCTGGTCGGATATCCACATCTCCTTGGCCCGGTTGGCCATGCCCACCAGGATCCACCGCGCACAGCGGCTCGTACTCATCTTGTGCTGCTGGTCCTGTCCTTGGGCCATCGTCTTAGGGAAGGGAAAGGGAAGGAAACTATTACAAAGGCTTTGTGTTCAAGCTCTTTATTGGAAATTATTGATACACATTTCCCCATTTCCCATTACACATAGCTACCTTGTCCAACTCTTCTGTGAAGCAATTGTCGACGATCTTCGACTGCACAGGCCCCGGACACACGGTGCTTATGAGTATGTTCGGATAGTCCGTCAGCTCAGCGCGAAGGCAGTTGAAGAAGCCCTGCAGACACACAGTCAACAATTAAGGAGATGTGAGACAAAGCTGACATGAATGAGAGCGCTGATCCCTTCAGCCCTCCCTGGGTTTGCCCCAGGTCTGTCCTGTGTTGGGTCTGGTTCACCTCCAAGAAAGAGTACCGACTACCGACTGGTATACTGGCTGAACCTGACTGGTAACAGGGTTCATGTAGCAGGGTTCATGTAGCATGGCAATACGATTAAAACATATTGGTGTTGGCTGCCATGTTGATTAGTGGTTATCAATATGGTCCCTCCCTACTGCAGTACACGCAGACATGATCTTCTGCCTGCCTCCACATTGGAGGTCTACACCAAACCAGGGTCCAGTCAGTTTAAACGGTCTAGTACTACCGTTGACAACCATTACAAATGCCTTTACATGGGTTAACCAAAAGGAACAAAACCACATGAATCACCCACCTCAATATTCACAACCCAAAATGCCATGTTCAGATACCTGGAGAGCATGTTTGCTGGCTGAATATCCCCCTCTCAGGGGTGCCCCGATGATGCCAGCCACGCTGCTAACAGTCACAACACTCCCCGTCCCTTGCTGCATCATGTGAGGCAGGACTTGCTTGGTGAGGGAGATGGTGCCGAGGAAGTTGAGCTCCATCAAGGCATCATAAACATCATCGCTGGTCTCCAAGCACAGTGACCGCTGGCTACGGCCCCCGTTATTAATCAGGATATCGATCTGAAATTGTATACAGTAGAAAACGAAAAAGTTATGACCAGAGTTATGACAACATATATTTAAAAAGTGATCAAGCTGTCACGTGATCACAGATTGTGTGCAGAAGGATCACGAATTGCACAACAGCTTACATTGCCAAAGTGCTGGATAGCTGCGTTTGTTTTAGATGTGAAGGATTTTCTCTCCAGCAAATCCAGTTGAAGAACAAGAACATCCTCCTCTTGTAAACGCGAACACTCTTATATAATAACGGAGAATGATGTCAGTCATACATTTGTGACTTGAAGTCACAAACATAAGGCTCAAGGATCGATGCAGCCCATGTTCCTATCACTGACTTGTGATAGGAACATGGGCTGCTGGGAAACTGGCGATTGTAACAAAAAGGGAAAGGTTTAAAGTTAGTTCTCTCACCCACACACCGTTGTTTCACTCTATTAAGCTCATCCACACGACGGGCCGAGAGAATGAGTCGAGAGCCACACTTTGCCAGTTGATAAGCCAATTCCTCTCCTATCCCACTGGACGCTCCAGTGATCCAGACCACCAAGCCTTTTAATTCGGTTTCTGAGGGTCACGTGTTCACATGTGTCAAAACAAGCTGACTACTCAAATGTAAGCGTTTTATAACAGTGCAAAAAAACAGACTGCAAATGTAGCCTACTCCAGAAAACAATACGATTTTTAACGTATCAGTTGTTCAATACGTTTACTATACAATATATATATATACAGCAAAAATACAAAATATAATAATTCAAACGATGAGCAATGTTTATAATTGTCAATTAAATAAAACAAAATGTAACTTATCATACCTGGTCTCCGGCCAAACATACGTGCCCAAAGTAAAGTGAAGTCAGCATCAGCAAAAATGAAGCGCAAAGTTTGGATCAGTGCGTAGAGTGGGATAAAGTACCAGAGCGCCGATAGAATACAACAGTCCATGTTTAGAAGATAATAAAGAATATCCTGCTTTGTAGAATGTCCTAGTGGCGTGCCGGGACCGCTGACCCCGACGTCACTTCCTGTTTATTAAGCTCCAGATACGGTTTACGTGTTCCAATAAATCGTCTACATTTATGTAGGCTATGTGAAACACATTTATCACACACAATTCAAAATCGTAATGAATTAGTCAGGCACTTATTGATCATTTTTCCAAATAAGGGATCGGCAGATGGCCTTTTCCCAAATATACTTTTGAATAATTTTAATATTCGAAATTGTTAATGATTCAGATTCTACTTCACTGGCCACATTCAAGATTTTTTAATTTCGTCGGATCTGTTATGCAAGCCTTTCTTTTATATTAATAGGTATGCATAATTAAATGACTTATACCTTACGGCAAAACGATTTCAGATCATTAGGCCTTTATGTTTATTGTTATCCATGTATCATCAACATCTGAAAAAACACTTGTGTTTTTTTGTGTTGTTTTGTTTTGTATTTGTTTTGTGACGTAAACCATGTTTTATGTGAAATGTAATTACGTATTGTCTGTGTGTTTTTTGTTTTATGTTATGTATTCATGTAATGTATGTCATGTCTGTTTCATTTTGTTTACTTCTACATTGTATTTGTCACTCTGAAATTTGATAGACCCCAGGAAGAATAGCTGCTGCTTTGCAAAAGCTAATGGGGATCTAAATAAAAACAAACAAACATACAGTGCGTTCTAAAACAATTTCAATTAAATAAACGTATTGTATCCAACCATGGTATGAAATGGGTTAAGGATAAAGGCCATCTACAACACAAATTACGTAAAGACAAATGTAGATTTGATGCAAACTGTTTGGTGTTTCTTTTGTTGGTCAGACCTGTCATGAGTATATAATTGTCTAAAGAACTGCTAACGAATTTGCTGTTCACAAAATGCACTGCGTGTCATTCTTTAATAGTTACCAAAGTATATGTCACCAAAGTATAAGGGTTATCCATATATCATGGTGAAAACCTTTTGCTGCCAAATAATTGCCCTGAAGATCTTTCAACGAGGAGCCCTGATCTTTTCAACATTATTTTTTTTGAGAGTTGGACTGCATCTTGCAAAATAAAAAATAGCCTACAATTGTAAAGGTTTCCGTTGTCAATGTATTTTTCTCAATATATTTGTGAGACCAACAGTCGTTCTTTCATGGTTCTTGCTATTCTTCATTTTCTTTGTTGCTTTTTTGTTATTTTTAACTCATTTTAGACATGTAATTGTTGTTTAAGTCGACAATTACCTTCGTGATATGTTTTGGCCATAAGCATTTTCAGATTGGCTGTAATATGGGAGCGTCAGAGTGATGACCCTGGGAGACTTTGGCTGCTGCTGCACGGCTCACCACCCTGGACCTCACAAAGGTGTCCGGAAGTTAACCATGTTTTAGGCTAAGCCCTGTTACCATACACCAAACACATTGAGATAGAATACATCACATAACAACACTAATCCTTCCGTGGGTGGTATTGAAACGTCTGTAATGTTATTACGTAGCGTTGCCCGGGCAACACAATACACGAAGACTGCAGAACAGGGCTGCGAGCTCGATGGGGATGATGTCATGTTTTGAAGTACGCAACCGGTAACATCCGGGGCTCTGGGTCTGCGCGTCCCCGTCAGCTAGCTAGCGGGCTGTCAAGCTGTCAAGTGGAGGCTGGGGCTAGCGTTCTGCTTCTCTCTGTTTGGCGACAACAGCTCCGGCCAAAAACTTGATCAGATAACCAGTTAGGCTATACCTTAAATTAACAGCCGAGATAAGTAATGCATCCCTGGCTCACACAGAACAGGGAGTTCCGCACTTTCACACATTACATGCACTGCATCTGAGAGACGTTTGCTAGCTAACTAGGCAGCTAGCTTAGCTAACCCCTCATCTCTTCGGTCAACCCTGGTTGGTGTCTGCGACTAGTCGGTCCTCTTAACCGCCGCAATTTCCGTTGCTGTAATCCGATCGTTCAGATATTTGGTAAGTGATCCACTTGAATTAATGCGTATTTTTCCGTATTCTAAGTATCGGTGTGATCCCAGCCCTCCTCGGATAGCCTTGGCTAGCACTGAGCTAGCCCAGCAGGCCGCGGCTCTCCTTGCCTTTGGACTGAAAGGTGGAGAGGCCTCTTAAAGTTAGCCCGTCAGGGACAAGGGTCAAGGCCTCACAGCGAGTTGCCCCCGGTTGGCTTTGGTTGGTTATGTTCTCAAGGCAGTTATGATCTAAAATATCATCCGTGGTATCTAAAATTGCCGCGTAAAGCCTGTCCGTCGCACGTCCAGTTACTCAACTAGTTTTTAATGACCAACACTCCTAACAATTGTACTTGAGTTAACTAACCTGTCAGTGGATCAGAGTTCATGTACGTGTGCTAAACTGAATTGGGTGTTATCTGGCGATGCGTTTAGAATAACAAGCGGTTGCTCGTTAATCTCAATGCAAGTATATCATGCAAGGGTCAAAGGCTGTCTGCTTTAATAGTTAAGCTAGCGGTGTTCCAATATGTAGCCAAATATGAACCCAACTCTACTATTTTTAGACTGCAGCAGGGTGGCTGAACTGCGATCCAAGATGCTAATCTTTTTACCATAAAAGGATGACCGAACTCTTATATATTATATACTCTCACCATATGTATTTCGGGCAATGGCATTATTGCCGATATAATTCTGTAATATAATAATGGCTTCACGTAAGGCAAATTGTAAGCATCATGTGTCAGTTTTGTCTGTCACTAAAGGTTGTTTCTTTCGTGTTTTTAATGTTTTCTAGGTTACAAAAAGGATATAATGGGGGCATTTTTGGACAAGCCAAAGATGGAAAAGCACAACGCTCACGGTAACGGCAACAGCCTGACCTACGGACTCAGCAGTATGCAGGGGTGGAGGGTGGAGATGGAGGACGCGCACACAGCCGTCGTTGGCCTCGCCAATGGTCTGGATCTGTGGTCGTTCTTTGCTGTTTATGACGGGCATGCCGGCTCCCAGGTGGCCAAGTACTGCTGCGAGCACCTGCTGGAGCACATTACCAGCAACCCAGACTTCCAGAGCGCCCTGGACGAGAACCCCTCTGTAGAGAGTGTGAAAAACGGCATCCGAACCGGCTTCCTGCAGATCGACGAGCACATGAGGTCCATCTCGGAGAAGAAGAACGGCGTGGACCGCAGCGGCTCGACCGCGGTGGGGGTGATGATATCCCCGGGCCACGTCTACTTCATCAACTGCGGAGACTCTCGGGGGCTCCTCAGTCGGGGAGGAGCGGTGCACTTCTTCACACAGGATCACAAGCCCAGCAATCCCCTGGAGAAGGAGCGCATTCAGAACGCCGGCGGCTCGGTCATGATCCAGCGAGTGAACGGGTCCTTGGCGGTGTCCCGGGCACTGGGAGACTTCGACTACAAGTGTGTGCACGGGAAGGGTCCGACAGAGCAGCTGGTCTCCCCGGAGCCCGAGGTGTACGCCATAGAGCGGTGCGAGGGTGACGACGAGTTCATTGTGCTGGCGTGTGATGGCATCTGGGATGTGATGGCCAACGAGGAACTTTGCGAGTTCGTTAGATCCCGGCTAGAGGTCACCGACGACCTTGAGAGAGTCTGCAATGAAATCGTTGACACCTGCTTGTACAAGGTATTGTGGACCCCCAACACAACTAAATGGTGGCTTTTATGAAACCGCACATTGAACTGTCTGAAAAACCTTGAAAAACCTTGAATCTTCATTTGCTTCTCCCCCACCCCATATTTTCTTTTCTTCACAACAGGGAAGTCGGGACAATATGAGTGTGGTTCTGATCTGCTTCCCTGGGGCTCCGAAGGTGTCTCCAGAAGCGGTTAAAAGGGAGATGGACCTGGATAAATACCTGGAGAATAGAGTAGAAGGCAAGTGTTTTGTGTTAGCTTTTACAACAACAAAAAAGTTTCACTATATCGTCGTCCATATTTTGCAAAGCTTAGCCAAAGCTACATTCAGCTTAGTTCAATTCACCTTTAGCAATGTGATGTCCTTCTGTGGCTGCATGGGAGGCTGACCTTACGTAGTTGGAATAGAGCAGAATGCCAACTGCTCTGCTGAATAGCATAATAGACACTTTCAGACACTATTCAGGTTGGTTTTCTACATTGGTTTTACCGTGATTATTTCAGCTTGTGTTTAAAGGTGATGGCCAGTACTTCCAGAGTCCCTCCAGAGACTAAAGATTACCCCTCATTTCTGTGATAGGTTGAAACGTAGAGTGTGTGTGTAGCTGGAACAAACTCTGAATGCATGTCTGGAGTTAATGTTTATTCTGTCCTTTGTTTGTGTTTCCGTACAGAGATCATCAAGAAGCAGGGTGACGAGGGGGTCCCAGACCTGGTGCATGTGATGCGGACGCTGGCGTCAGAGAGCATCCCTAACCTTCCCCCGGGAGGAGAGCTGGCCAGCAAGTAAGTCAACAGGGTCCATTGCTAGGACTCTGTCTCATGAGGGAAAGGGGAATGCCTTTTATATGCAGCTGAATATGTATTGCTGTTGATTGTTTTAAGGGTAATTGTGTTTTTCTTTCCAGACGAAGCGTAGTGGAAGCAATGTACATCAAACTGAACCCCTACCGAAGTGATGACACAGTAAGTATCCCAGCCTCTCCATGACTCGCTCCCCTGTTGGGGACGTCTAGTGTGACTGCATGCTGTGGATGCGTGGCCTGTACACTTGAGATCCTTGTGGCATGCATGCCTTTTTATGTTATTTAGTCTTTTTAGTGATACTTTTGTGGTTACTGAAATGGAGAGAAATGGTCCACTAGATGTTCAAGTGTTCAATAGTGCAATATTGCTTTATTCAATGCTGTCTACTCACTGTTAAATGCGATAATCCCAGTACACCTCAATATAAAAAAATGTCATACATTTGCAGGCATAAAAAAACGGTTAATTGTGTAAACATGGTGCGCAGAGGGAAGGCATTTTCAAGTTTGTATTGAACAAATGTTAAATTCTTTATACATTTTTCCAAAGGAAATGCGCACTGAAAGGGGTATTTTAATGCGGTCACACATTTTAATTGTTATAACCACAACAAAATGAAGGCCAGAATCTTTTCATCACCACCGAGTCAATTCCTGGTTCTAACAACACAACATCGGATTAATATGATGTTTTGGAAAAAATAGATCTGTACTACAATGCAAAAGTCTTAAGCACTACACCATACAGTTAAACATATTTTGCATATATATAATAATTGTTCTTAAGACCCAAAAGGTAAGCATCAAATGCCATATTATAGGTGATGGTGTAATCTCATTGATACATTGGCAGATTTTTTATATAGCTAAATACACTTTGATTAGTCATTTTTCTTCATTTTCTTGTGCGGTCCCCTCAGTACAGCTGCATCTGGCCCTCAAGTAAGCAGAGTCATTAAGTATATGCTCACTGTAATCAGATGTGAGGTATATCTTCTGACTAGTCCTTAAGAATTTGTGCCTTTTTGCTAAATCGAGGAGATTACTGAAGGCCCCAAACCAGAATCTCCAACTGGACATGATTCTGCTTAACCTCTTGTCCTGGACATTAAATCACTGATTTTATGGTCGATCGGCTGAGCAAGTATAATATAGTACTATATTGTATAATTTCATAGTATACAGTAATGTATGGCATACTCTCCTAAAATACTATATGCTGAGGTATCCTTTGGATATCCCTCGTCCAATGGCAAACCCTTTTGCTTTGATATAGTCAATTTGATGTTATAGGCTAAACAGTTCTGCAAAAAAGGTTTTCTTAAAAAAAATAATAATAATGTGAGACTTTGCCAATGGTTACCTGTTACCAAGCAAAAGGATTGGTCACCAGCCATTCTTCAAATGCCCACACAAATGATCCCTCGTCCCTCACACACTGCATGTACCGCCTCAACCTTCAGTCGGTCCCTGATGTTATAACACGGAGCCTTTCACTGTTTATTCTCCCACTGAAAATATGCAAACCAGAAATTCCTCCACTATAATGGAAAAAATACTTTCTCCATGCAAATATTTGCTTAGCACTGCAGTATACAATTCACCTTTGTCTCTCTTGCCAGCCACAGTATTTTTAATTATATTAAAAAAGGGTTTTAGTTAATGGGTCCATTTTTCAGTGATGCAGCGTTTTCCAGTATCTGCCATTGACGTATAAGCCTTGTGTGTGTTTGGCTCTTGGGAACAGATCTGTTCAGATCCAAATTGTCTAATGATATCAAGCCCAATATCCAGTTCCTGGATTCCTGGGTTCCTTCCATCTTCTATTGGTTCATACATGTAATCATTTTGGGATAATTAACGTTTATTATGGAAAAAGGCATACATACATCCATGCATGCATGTATTCTAAAATATGCATGTAGTTTTTGGTTTCCGTAGTGAACCTTGAAGCCAACATGGTGCCGAGTCGAGCCTTGTGCTTCCTGCTGGTGGATGAGGTCTTTGGGTTGCCATGCTTATCCTTGCAAACAAACATTCATTCATTTTCACTGCAAACTAAAAGTAGAAAGAGCAAAACGTTCATAAAACCTTATCTGTTTATGGGTTACTTTGATGTTGTGTACTTAAGAATATTGATTTGATAATTATTTACATTTTGTTTAGCTTCGATTCCTGATCAATTTTAATCATACACCTCCACTCTTTTGCATAATTTAGTTGAGGGCTATTTACTGGTCTGAACCAATCCCTGTAAACACAGTAAAAGATCATTTTCTCTTAGCTACAAAGAATAACTTCTGCATGTAGAGATGTGCTATTGAGGTGGATTGTTATGAACCAAGATGATTTGGCACTGTAGTCGTCATGGTTAAGTTGGTACCATGTTTGGACATTGGGCATTGTTTTACCTGCATACATACAGGGGAATGACCCTGCACTTAGATTTCTTCCTTGTGAAGTATTTTATATGAGTGAATATTATTGGCATTGCCAATAATATTCTTTGAAGTCATTCGGTTGGCAGCAGCCATTTGTAATCTGAACTGCATATAGTATTGGATGACCGGTACAGCATTTTTGTATTTTCAATTTGTGGAATCTGGCTCACCACATAGTCACACACAGGTCTTATTCTGAGGTGGATCTGGCCCTCACACACACACAGGTCTTATTCTGAGGTGGATCTGGCCCTCACACACACACATGTCTTATTCTGAGGTGGATCTGGCCCTCACACACACACAGGTCTTATTCCTAGGTGGATCTGGCCCTCACACACACACAGGTTTTATTCTGAGATTGAGCTGGCCCTCACACTCCCATGTTTTATTCTGAGATGGATCTGGCCCTCACACACACAGGTTTTATTCTGAGGTTGATCTGGCCCTCACACACACAGGTTTTATTCTGAGGTGGATCTGGCCCTCACACACACAGGTTTTATTCTGAGGTTGATCTGGCCCTCACACACACAGGTTTTATTCTGAGGTTGATCTGGCCCTCACACACACAGGTTTTATTCTGAGGTGGATCTGGCCCTCACACACACAGGTTTTATTCTGAGGTGGATCTGGCCCTCACACACACACACAGGTCTTATTCTGAGGTTGATCTGGCCCTCACACTCCCATGTTTTATTCTGAGGTGGATCTGGCCCTCACACACACACGATGCCAGAGTTGATCACGTTGTTTTTCGGCGACTACCTGCCCGCCCGCTTTGTTTCCAATGCAGTGGGGCAGTACTGCTGGGTCACTGACGGCCTGAGAGGATGAGACCGTCCGCTTGTGTTTTAAGGCCTTCTGTGCAAAGCCGCCAACATGTAATCCTCCTCAAATCCATAGCAGCGCATAGCTGAACATAGCAGCTTGTCTCTCTCCCCGCGTCCGGAGGAGAGGTAAATGTCCTGAAACCCAAACCGATTCCACGGGCCTGATCTGCCCCTTCCCCGGGCAGGCGGTCCGGGGGTGTCGGCTCGTCGTCCATGTATGATGCATATCCCTGATGAAACGTGTTGGGCTCCATGGAATGTGGAGCCAGAGTCTGAAGGGTTTTTCCTTCCTTCCTTCTCTCTTGTCAAGGACTCCGCGTCCACAGACGACATGTGGTAACGCAGCCTCCCCCCCCTCCCTCACCACTAACACAGCATAGTTAAACCACCATCCTGTCCGGGCCCCCCACCCCCCAGCGCCGCTCTGCGGTCAGCGCTCCGCCACTCGGAGCGTTTGCTTTCCAAGAAGGGAATTTCATTGGATGGGGAAGAGGAGGAGGAGGAGGAGACGGAGAAGTGTGCACACACAAGCCTGAAATTGTGCAGCACCTGTCCACTCTGGAACGGAGCATCCCCACTGTCTCTCCCACCCCATCTCTCCTTCCTTTGTGTTCATCCACCCCAACATCTCCCTCCCTTCCCTCAAAGTAATCCAAAACAACTTTGGTCCACCAGGTGTTTTCTTTTACTTTCCTCCAAATTAATTAATCAGCCTAAGGATATTTTTCTTTCTGTAATTAATTTGATTCACATTTTTCCTTGTGTGTTTGTATATTTCAGTTTTTCTTTTTGTGAAGTGCAATTGTCCTGTACAAACAGCCTGTATTTAATGCAGCTTGATTTTAAGTTAAAAAATGAAAGAAATTAAAAAGAGAACCTTTTTATGCACTATCTGCCTTTTTTCCTGCTCTTCTGGAGTTCTAACAAATGTCTATTCAGTGAATATTACTGTTGTCCTCCAGCCACTGGCGCTCTGCTCTTGTTTTCTGTTAGTTTTGCTCCTTTAAGAAACGGGTAAATTGTATAGGATGACAGCACAGTAAGCTCTAAACAAACCATTCTAATCACTTATTTTCCTCTGCATTTTTTTTTTTATTGTGTTTTTAGTTTTGTGGTTTTTTTCTGTCGATCTTCAAGTTTTAATGGCAAGTTGTATCTCAGCCATTTCAAAAGCCTGGAGTGGATAGGATCTTTCTTAGACCGATAAGGAAGGTCTAAGAAAGATCTTTTCCATATTACCTTGTACAAATAAGTCTCATTAAGACACCATTAACAACTTTGTTATGTGTGTGGATTTGTTATTATGCAAATCAATCAACTATACATAAAAAAACTAGATGGAGCTTATGGGACTGTTGACCAATGCTAACCCATAGTCTGCTCTCCTCCATATCAACAATAACTAACACTCAGTTCACCCCAGTC
>OMLJ01062329.1:0-10808 GCA_900302595.1 Gadiculus argenteus | reverse complement strand
GTGCGTCTTTAGATCTGACACTGCACGTCTGGAGCCCATTAGCGGGTCGAGAGTGTGCAGTGATCGTTCATCCAGATGACGCGGTGCTGATGGCGTGCAACGGCCGTGTTCAACCGCTGACTGCGTGCAAACAGGCCCCGGGCTCTCTCAGGCGGAGGAGTGTGAGCCCAGGGCCCAGAGCACCACTCAGTGCCCGGCCGCTGCCCCACTCATTAAAACCCCTCCCCCCCCGCACGTCCCGGGAGAGACGAGCCGCTGCTACACCGACTGCCGGCTAATTGGACAATGTCCGCTTAAGTGAGGAGGGGACGGTGGTCTGGGCTGTCGAAGGAGCTACCCGTCTGCCACCTCCTCTCCAGCGCTAAGTGCCCGGGTCAGCGGTCTGCCATAACGTTTAGGGAGCAGTGGAGGAGGGTCCGGGTGTGAGGCTCCCGGGGGCTGGAGAGAGAGGGCAACGCTCACCTCGTCTTCCTGCTCCCTGCGGCGCGACTCCTCTGCGCACCTCCTCAGCTCCTCCTGGATGAGCCGGGCGTACTCGCTGTCCTGCTCCTCCCTGGGGAGGGCAGAGAGATGAGGCAGAGGATGAGGACATTCACAAGGTGCTACATATGGAGGTTCATGTAGAGACGTTCATATAGGATGAATTCAGTGAAGTCACCTTACAAAGCCATGTCAAACACAAAACCACACACTCTGGTGACGATGTACAAATGTTATTACCTCTTTATAAATCCTCTATTTTGGTGGTTGACCCTCTAAATGCTTTAACTGAGCACATATGTTTACATGGTGAGTGTTTACACATGTAAACACTCACCATTTACCAACACTTTTACATTGTGTTCTGTGTGAAGGTTAGAAGCTCCTCCCCATACAGTTAATTTGTACCTTCAGCTTGTGGTTTTATTGCGATGGTGCTGTGGTCCGAAGCATTGCTGAAGGGTGAGCAGCCAATCCAAGGGGTTGCTCAACCCCAGGATTCCACAATATATAGATTGAATAACGGCCGATATATAGATATCTGTATTTTCTTACTCCCTAATATCGTTATCGGCATCGGTCCCTAAATCAAATATCGCTTTGGCTCTAGACCTGAGACATTAATATAAAGTCTGATTAGTGAGACTACGGTTAACCCAGAACGAGGACGGCGGTTCCTGCTGTACTGTACCCTACACATGGGCGGAGGCTGTGTTTGGGGGGCGTGTGGTTGCCGGGGTAACCAGCGGGTACCTACAGGTGGCGTGAGGTCTGCTGCAGCAAGGCGCGGTGCTGCTGCCGGTGCTGCTCCTCCTCCCCCTGCAGCCGCCGGGCCACGCGGATGTCCCCCTGCACCAGCTGGCTCTTCTGCACGTTGCTGCTGTAGTACTGCTCGACTGGGAGTACACCACCACCACTCAGTACTCAGGAAGATCACAATACATTTACATTTCGGCATTTAGCAAGTCGCTTTTATCAAAAGTGACTTACAATAGGTACAGTATTTTACTGTACTGAACAGTAAAGATATTCATTTAAAAAAAAGTGCTAAGCATTTACAATCGTTAGGTGAACCAACAATACAGTCTGCAATTGGTCAATGTGTAAAGTGGTGGAGTTAAAGTGGTGGATTTTCATTTGTGTAGTGTTCATTTGTGAAGTGTAACTTCTATAGCGGTTTTAAAGTTTGGTAACAGGAACGTTGGTCAATGCTTATGAGAGATATGCTTCAGATTTAAGATTTTCAGAATTAAACTTGATCTAATTTCTATGTATTTATACCCATACGTTGCATTCTAAGGAGACCTAAGGTTATATGATTTTTTAACATTTTGTTGATACAATTCTACACTTCCCCACACCTCCCTGCCTCATATGTCTGTTAATATAACAACAGGCATAGAGTCACAGTGCTGCTGGTTGTGTGTCCTAGGGTCATTGTGTCTGTGTGGATACTTACTCTCCTGCTCCTGCAGGTTGTGGGCCAGCACACTGTCCTCCCGCACCGCAAAGCTCTGGCGCACTACGGACGGAAACACAAGGTTCATCATGAGCGTGCATCAACACCCCACCGTAAAGGACCTTAATGCACACAGCTGCTGCACCTGGCTCATTTCCAACATCATTAACATGACGAAGACCACATGGCTTTGCTTGGGTTTCAAAGACGTCAGGGCTGTTTCCTAGCGCTACAAGCAAACCGTATATATATATATATATATAGGTTGTGTGACTGGCTGACTGGACAAAACAGAGCTGTGCTTCTAAAAAGTACCAGCACAACTCCCGGGCCCCAGCCAGGACCCGAGAGGAGAGTTTGGAGAGTTCAGAGGAGAAGACTGAGAGCGTGGGCAGAGCGTGCCCTGCCTTGAGCAAAAACAATAGACAGCCATTAATTACGGGTTCTACGATAGGCTGTTTAGGAGATCTACAGTAGACTGCAAGGCAGACAGAAATCCCTATAATTCTCCTTTTTTGTACGGAATTCTCCTTGTTTTTACGTCTCATCTACCACACTGATCCACATTCACTGGTAAATACTTGAAAGCAATGGTGAACTTCTGGAGCTTAACAGGGTGGAAGAAAGTGCTGGAGAGTAGTTTGGTACCATGGTGAACCTAATAGCAAGAGCAGCTGTTAAAGATTTAAGGCACTGACCGTGCAACAGCAGGTAGTATGTATGTATATGTGTGTGTGTATTGTGCATGTATCAGAAAGATCTGAAGTGTGTGTGTGTGTGTGTGTGTGTGTGTGTGTGTGTGTGTGTGTGTGTGTGTGTGTGTGTGTGTGTGTGTGTGTGGATGTTGTAAGAAGATACATCTCAGATTAGCGTAATTCAACCCAGAATTAAACTTCATTGGTCAAAAACGTCCTTGCATCTGTGCACTTTTGTGTCAGTTACTAGCTCTGCAATGCAGGCCTCAGCCTGCAAAATACTGCTTACAAAGCCGAGAGCTGTGTGGGGTGACATTAATATTGAAAGCAAAAAGTTCCACAAAGACTTTTGGGTTGAGTTTGGTGTAGGAGGGTCCAGGAGGGATGTCAGTATTATAACCACCCAAAACAACTGTTGGCCAAAGCAGGTGGAGGCATTTGCTTCACACAAGAGTATGTTATGTTACAACAGCTGTCGAAGGAATTCAACCTACATCAGAGTGCGGAGTACGTTACGTTATGTTATTTTATGTTAGAACAGATATATAACAGGAGTCCAAACATAAGCAAAATATATGTATGCAAAGTATGCAAAGTATGTTATGTCATGTTAAGCACACAAGCTTAATGAAACAACCATTAAGCTCCTCACATAAAGCAGGCCCCAGGTAAACACTGTAAAACATGTGAATTCCACCATGACATTTTCCCACACATTGACAGCCTGGCCAGTGCACCAGTCAGGCCACCTGTTGCATGATATGGACACACACAGTATCACTTCTACTGTGCTAATCCCACCGCAATCCCTGTCGCTACAACACCAAGCTAATGAAGTAAAGAGTATGACAGGCAGAGCGCAAACCATAATGCTGTTGTGGGGCCCTTGCATTTTAAAGGGATTAGGGGCCGAAGCTTCAACAAGCACGCACTGTGTCTACAGTAGGGCTTAATGGGTCTGCGAACACACCATGATGAGCCGGGTTAATCCCAGCATCGTGGCCTCGTCTGCTTCATGGTAATACGATACGTCTCCCTTTTGTCAAACACGCACACACGCGTGTGCACAAAAACACACGCACACACTCACGCAAGGCTCATCTTTTTCTCATACGCTTCAAAAGCTTCTCAACTTTTCTCATACCCACACTGCACAAAATGCTGTATGAAAGACGAACATGACATTCCATCGCATTATATTTTTTAGACAGTGGTTCACAATTTTTTTTGGTCTGTGACCCCATTTCTATCTGTTTGCTAACTTTAACTTTTGTGTATCCGCTTCCACACAAATTGAATTAGTCAATTCAACAGGTTTGCTAAAAATGATCATCAACTATCTAACACTTATGTTATGTCAGCAGTCTCCTGTGACCCTATATGCATATCAGGGGACCCAAAATGGGTCCTGACCCCAAGTTTGAGGACCACTGCTTTAAGACAACGCTCAGGCAGTCGCTGCTGGCAGGCCCCCCTTAACCAGTCATTGGGCCCTGGGGCAGATTTTGCGCGGTTAAGCATCACACAGCCGTAACAGCGTGCATGTGTTCGGCGGAGCCGGAAAGCTGTCCATCCCTCCTCCACACTCCCTCCTCTTTTTAATACTGCAGCTCATGATAGCCCCCCTGATCGTCGTAGGCCCCGGGGCTTCAGCCCAGGTAAGCCCGTGCATTAAGGTGGCCTTGGCTGCTGGGATGCGGTCTGCGCTGCACCAAGACAATGGTTTTCAAGCACACAAACTCAGTTAGCGCCTTGTAAGCAGTGAGGACGTTCTGGAGGCTCGGGCCCATAACTCAATTTGAAGATCCACATACCACATGAGTTTGTGCTGCACTACAGAGCCACAGAGACCACCATCAACCCCCATTCTTTGGCCCTCCTCAGTGCAACAGTAGGAGGGCCCGAGAGCTGGGATTACCAGCGGAGAGTGATCATGATTAAATCTGAGTTGGCATAGCTAAATATACAAATTAATTTCCATTGCAGGTTTCCTACAACTTAAAAACCATGTTCCATTTAATAGAAAACATAATAATACAAGCTAATACACAAGCAGCATGCTTCATAATGAAAACAAGATAAAACAAGTTACCTTCAAATATACTACTGTTGTCCTTTACTGGATATCAACATAGATAAAGAGAAACAGAGGACTCTCCAGCCATGACTGTGCTAAACCTAATCCCTGTGGCCCCCTCATACCTGAGCTTCACCCTGGGGCCGCACCACGGGCCTCCCAGGGTTTACAGAAACTTGGCTCACTGCTGCGTCTGTGGAGCAGGCATAAATAAGGAAGTGTCCTTTCTGCCCCTCTGTGTAAACAGGAAGTGAGAGAACAACTCCACTAGCATCTGAACACTCAAGACAAAACAACTTACTATTTTGAAAACGGGCTGAGCTGCTGAGACAAAAGAAAAGAGAAAAGGAATGTGTGTGTTGGTGTTGAGTCTTATTGGGCCATCTAGGTCGGGTCCACGGTGGTCCACGTCCATAGGGATCCAGACAGCAATAAGCCATTGAACTGGGTCTGGTTACACCATGAATGACACTTTAGTCCCCAGTCTGGCCGGGAGAGAGTTAACACTTTGTAGGGATAGACTATGCATAAACACTTACACCTGTTGAAGAGCTTTAGGAGATGGGCCACTAAAATAATCTGAGATTCAACCTCATCTCTCTCTTTCCAATGACAAGAGATTAGTTCCAAAGCCAGATCCCTAATTGGACTACGAGACCAACTGTTAGAAACCAGTTTACGGCTGGCTAGGCTTTCTCCAGGTCTCAACCTTCTCCGGACACTGCAGTGAGGGTGAAGTGAAACGATTAAATAAGAAAATTAATAAACCAGGTGAGTGTGCATTGGTGGACCGACTTGTTTGTCAGCACTCAGTTATCTAGGCGGTCACAATGCTCTGGTGAGGGTGTGTATGGAGGGAGGAACCTTTAGCCAAACAGGTTTTTTGGGCGCAAAGATTTAAGGCACTGTAACAGTACAACAGCATGCGGTGTGTGCGTGTGCCTGTGCGTGTGCATGCGTGTGTGTATGTGTGTCTCTTTCTAGGATTCCCCCACCATAAGCTTCTGCACGGAGACCCAGCAGATAAGGTGAATTGACCACGGCGGTCACCACTATGACACGGGCAGAGGAAGGTTTGTCCCACGAGACGAACAACCAGAGCTCATGCTGAACATCGCTCCAGATCGGGGACCCTCCCCTTCCCACAGCATGGAGGTACAGTTGTTTTACAGCAGGCTTCCAGGTAAATAAAGTCAAAGGTCACATGGCGAGCAGCAAAGTCATTGCTTTTCTGACCTCACAGCCAAAACTCCTCACGTTAAGGACTGTTAAAATGACGCTCTAATTCCTATTTGTGGGCCAAAGCCCAAAACAAGCTATGTCCTTTTTGCAGCCATCTTAAGACAGAGATTGCTATAGAGTCATGAGTGTAATGTTGTCTCGAAGGCAGAAGTGAAAGTCAAATTTAAACACAGACCTGACACAAGAGGCACCTCAAATACAAATGATGCAAATAAGCCCCTCCATTCTCATGGCAAGAATCACACACACAAACTTCCTATGTCTGCACTGTCCTTTTTATTTCTCACACTCACCAGGATAGACCCAGTCTGGAGCTCATGGTGTAGGGGGCTTTATTTATAGCACCGGGTCAGCCAGCTTCTGAACCGGACCACATTGTCATGGAAAAGGTTGAGGGAAGGGGGAGGGGGGAATGGGAGGGTATCTAAATGAGAGGAGAGAGAGGGAACTGGGGGGTTTGTTGAGGATGAGATACGACTGGCAGGATATATAAGAGCAACTAGAGGAGGGGGAAACACACACACATGCAGACACCCACCCACTCAAAAACCCAAAACAGGAACTGATAAGACGGGGGCGGAAACAAAGCAAGTGGAACTCTGTCCACCTTCTAAGCGGCATTGAAAAGAGGAGGGGGAGACGCGCGGTAGGGACTGCTTGGGAAATTAAATCATAACCCCCCGATTATCACAAATTTATCTAGAAAGAAACGAAAGAATGCCAAAGTGTTTGGCCAATCTAACCCTTTATGTTATAAAGCATTATCAGAGTGGGGAAAGGTAGTGGCCAGACAACCTAGTTTAGGAGCAGCTGCTGCCTAATTGACCAGTTTCTCCTGTAAGCACAAGTGACTCCTTTGTTTGTGCGCAGGCTGCAGCCTAATAAAGCGTGATCCTGCAGAGCTGCACAGCGCGCCTTTTGTGTACAGGAGCGCTGAGTTATCTCCCATGACAAAATACATGCAGACCCGCTCTGCTGGAGCACAACATCGCTAACCACCGAGCTACTGGCTTCATCCTCATGGACGTGGCGGTAATGCTGGAGAGAATGTCAAACTTTACACACGAATTAGACATTACTAGTCATGAAGGTGAGCAAATATTTGTTTGTTTGTTTGTTTGTGTGTGTCTGTATGTATCTTTGAGTGTATGTAATGTATGTATGTTGGTCTGTTGGACAGTCTTAAAGAAACACAGAAGCCACAGAAGACATTCCAGAGCGGTATCTGGGAGGCCTGTCGCATACCAGGTCATTATCTGTAGAACACACCGCATGTAGCCTACAACACAACAAACCTGTCTGTCCCATGGCTTAGGGACTGCTCCACACTCTTTAGTTTTTTTTTTCCTTTTAGTTTTACATCACGTCCATGGAAGGGAAGGTCAGCCAGACATAAAGACAATATGACTATTCGAGCCATACACCCTTTGTTACAATATTAATACACATTGTTCTGTAAATTGATTTTGTTCTATTTAAAACACCTTCATTGACGCGTGGCAGGTTGGACTGGTCGATCTCCAGCTCTGCCATGAATGTCCCCAGGAGAGTAGTCAGTCCTTCATGCCACAAAACACAGGCCAACCCGGAAAACCTTCAGGACAGCAGAGAGCACTTAGAACAGATTGCAACGCAACTGCAGACCAGACATCAGAAACGTCGGTGTTACATTCCTTTATGTTATGATCTATTACTCGTTGACACGTTGTTACAGCAAATATAAACATTCGTTTCAATAACAGACATTACATTTCAGATGGATTCGTTAAGATATCTGTATACTACTATTTACACAACCAACAACAATAATGGGCAAAACTTGTAATTACGACTGAACGAAAACACAACGCTATTACAGCGTTACTATAACGCTGCTATAAACACTATGATTATTCGCCCTGGTAATGTACATTGCTCGTACATTACAAATACATAAATGTTATATCCGATTGATGCTGTGAACAATACGGCGCGCACAGTAAAGTAGGAGCGTTGTAGCCTACCTGCACAGAGGCGGTCCTCAACAAGTAAACATAACAACACGCAGAGCTGCTGCAAAGTTGTTGGGTTAAGGTTTTGCTCTTCAGCTCCCCCTGTAAAGGTCACCCAAAAGTATATATATAAAAAAAACTTAACGTACTAAAGACGTGTCATTGATTTCGATTGTAATTTGGACCGCTTCTTCGTTACTTCCATCAATGAAACAATACTCCTTCGGTCGCTGGTCGGTCGTTGCTGACTGATGGAATCCGAGGAGGGACAAACTTAGCCCATACTCTTTCCTCCTGCCCCGCCGCTTTATAACCGGTGTAGGCGTTGTCCAATGTAGCCCTGACCATAAACATTAAAAAGAGTAGACGTCGCATTGGCTTGCTGAGCGCAGGAAATGCGGCCGCCATCTTGGACCGGTCATACCGGTTGCGTAGCAGCAGAACAGACAGGATGCCAGAGCACTGTGCAGCCTATTCCTGCTCAAATCAGCGGACCAGCGGATTTAGATTTAACATTACATGTAAAACAAAAAATGAATGCAAAAAAATAACATGTTTCCTGTATCATATGTCACATGTGTGACATTTTAAGCAAAAAAACCCGCGTGAAAATAAGTTTTGTATTCAGTGAGGGATGAATTCAATACGCTGACAGTTCATTGCGCCAGCCGAACAGATTACACTGAGTGGAACGGTCAGTAGCGGTCGATGTGGTGTTTATTATGACCGCCGCGAAGCGAAGCGGCGTATAGAGTTAGTCAGTCATATAGGTTTAGTCAGAATTTGGTTTTTTTCTTCACATAAGCAAATTTCTGTCAAGGATTCCTGGGTCACTGAATGACCGGGATGCACAAAACACAAAACTTGGTGGGCATGTGGGCATCAACCTTGTCCTCATGTCTATTGTTTGAGGTAATAACACTGTGATACATATACAACCCACATCTGAAAACCATACAATACAGTTCATTGATCAACAATGAATGTGGGCCACAAGCGGCCATCTGAAAAGTGAACATTCAGAAGTATCTACAAGGACTACAGTACTTCGGGTTGTAATTAATGGTTACATTCGGAGCTATGCACCGTATCAACAGGTTTAGCTAATCACTGCCACCTTGTGGCAAGCCTTCAAAAGTACATTACCTTTATGATTTGCTTTACAGAAACTGCCGATCAAAGCGAAACAAACAGCTTTCAGTACATTGATTTAAAGAATTGAAACGGCTGTTGGTTACAGATGAGAAAACAAAAAATGAAAGTCGACAACCCCTGATCCATAGAAGCATGAGTTTGGCAATAAATTATTTGTGAATCGTAAAAAGACCCACTGAGACCAAATGCCTCGAATCTGCTCGCATGTAGGCTTGTAAAGGCTGTGATTTGACCACATCTAGTCCTTCAAACATTAAACCCTTGTTCATTTTCAGTATAAAAGTCCTTAGTTTTTTTATATTTCCGAGGAGGAGAGGTAGTGCTGTCTATGGCTGGTACTCCTTTAGGACCTGGTTGGCGATCACCAGTCTCTGGATCTCACTTGTGCCCTCGTAGATCTCTGTGATGCGTGCGTCGCGGTAGTGTCTCTCTGCCGGCATGTCCGTCACGAAACCCATCCCCCCGAGAATTTGGATCGACTTACGATTTCCCCATGTGAACAAGAGCAAAACCTAAATTAGACTATAGCTTAGGAGGAACAAAAATTTACTTTTTAAGTTGAAAAAAAAAACAACGACATAAAAACTTTAAATAAACACATTTAATAGGGAGGATCATTAAAAGTGTGTATCTCTTTATTAATAAAATCTCACCTGATGTGCGCTGAAAGTGGCAGCTTCGGAAGCTGCTAGCTTAGCCATGGCGGCCTCCTGAAGGGAAAAAATAAGCCTTGCAGCTGAGTTTTGCTAACATATGCTATAAAGGCCCTAGTGGCGTTTCCATTCAAGATCTTAGCCAGGGTGACGTGTGAAAATCAAACTAGCCTGACACACACACAGACACAGACACAGACACAGACACACACACACACACACACAAAATCTTAACTTCTCATTTTATGCATTTTAAATAGTGTTGGTGCCAGTGTACCTTGGTGTAGGGTTTCTTGGCGTCTTTTAATAGGGCAGCCTTCCACGTGAGCAGACGAGCGCTCTCGATCGCCAGTGCCATGTCGGCCAGCTTAAACTAGACACACACGTCATCCAAATGAACACGTATGAACGAAAACTGAACCGATCTAAATCATTTACGGGAAGAAACAAAATAACTAATTCAAGCTAAACATCGCTAAATATCAAAGTGCAGACGTGTGGTTTTCCTCTCCCATACCTGTATGGCCTGCATCCTGCCGATGGGCGCTCCGAAGGCCGTGCGCTTGTGTGCGTAGTCGGCGGCACAGTCCAGAGCGGCCTGGGCGATCCCCAGGGCCTGGGAGGCGATGCCGATCCGACCGCTGTCTAGCGTTTGCTGTCAGAGTCACACAAGGTGTCGTTTAAAATGATGATAATTCATTTATTTATATATTAAGCAGATGCATTATTACAAACACACTTTCTTTCATACTTATATTCAGCACCTTATATTTTACTTTTCATTTCAGCACCTTATATTTTACTTTTTATTCCAGCACCGTATATTTTACTTTTACTTTTACTTTTTATACCATGCCAGCGACGTCATAAAAAATATTGGCGCTCTAATACTAACAAACACATTTTTTGTGTTGCTAAAAAAGCTATGTATTCATTTGTTAAATCTTTTTTGTGCAATTTATATTTATAATGGTCATAACTAACAAGTCATCGATGTTGATTATTTCAGTATAGTTCATCTTTAACATCCTACCATGGCTATTTTGAAGCCGGCTC
>OMLJ01062319.1:0-14806 GCA_900302595.1 Gadiculus argenteus | reverse complement strand
TCTGCTGTCAAACACACACACACACACACACACACACACACACACACACACACACACACACACACACACAAGCAGACATGGACCCACACACACCCACAGACACACAAACTGACACCAAAAACAGAGTGCTTTGTCAGGGGTTTGCCTGTTGGTTAGAGTGTGGTATCAGCAAATGAAGCAGTTTACCATCCTGCTTGCCAAAGACAAAGTCTGCTATTCAGCAGAGTCTCCATCCAGAGGCCCGGGGGCGGTCGGCATTAAGACCTGACTCCAACGCTTCACTGCAGACCCTGTCCTAGTGATCCCTCGGCAGCACTGTTGCCCTTGACAACTGAGACCCAAGGTCGATTGGTTCTGCGTGATCTATTGATCAGTCACTCACACTTTTGTGTATAAGAGTTGCCAAGTCAAGATGTAATTGTATCAAATGGTTTCTGTGTCTACAGTTAGTATGTGTGTGATATGTTTATGTGTCTGTAAGTCCAGAGGCTTCACCGCACTACAAATGATCAAACAAACTAATCAACCTGATCAACCTGCAGAACAACATAGCAATTTGTTTGGGCACATTGGTTATCTTTATTGGGTCGTTTTTTTACCAGGTTGACCAGTCTGATGTCCTTTCGAGGCCTCAAAGCAGAACATAAATTTTATTGAGATGTAAAGTGAACAATACCAGTGGGAGGAGACAACCGTGGAATCGTGCCCACATTTGTCTGGACCAGAATCAGACAGACGTCACATGGTGGGCCGTATCCGCGCCTCATGGTGGCTAGGGTCCACAGAACCTTGTGTGTGTCCATGCTCAGTCAGTCGCACCAAAAGAGATTGTGTACCAGGTCTGGTGCCAGTGTTGGATTATAGTTAGTCTGATGTTGTGCAATCAGTGCTGCATTGCATTCCCATCCTCTTAGCTCACTTCTGAGGATTAGATGGGGGGGATGAATTATAGAATGTCGTGTCAGAGGGGGTTCAAGAGTTCTATGGTTAAAAAATATCACTTAATGGCAAAAATTGCCCTTTCTTTTGATGCTTTGATATCCTTTATTTAGGAAGAAAAGCATTACCAACTTTATTTTTAGCAGCTACGAGTAAAGTTTTGGAATGAGGCCCTCTATGTGCAATGTGAACACACAAGTTAATCACTTTCCTTTTATTGTCAATGTAATTCATAATTTGGACGTGGCAGTAGAAGGACCACTGACCTATTGTAATCTTTGCATCAGTTAAACATCATGGAGGTACAGTGAGTACTATGTAGGCTACTGAGTACTTTGTATGTCATTGTGTAGCCTAACACTCACCTGTCTGAAGCTCTGCATGTTGGCCTCAGCTTCCTCTCGCTGGGCCATCTCTTCCAGGAGCCTGCAAGTTTAAATAATTAACTTTTTTTAATCGAAAAGGAAAAAGTCCCTTGGGGAGCAGACGTGTTAATTTAACTAAACGGAAGTACCTGTGCATACCTGCCAACATTGCATTATTACGTTTAGATGATGAGCATCATGCTGATCAAATACGCCAAACAATTTGCCTTTCTAAAGTGCCACCTACTTCTCTCGGAGTCTCTCGATGTCATCGACGAGGTTGTCTCGGTGAACCTCCACGCGGGCTTTCTCGTTGGTCAGCTGGTCCACCTGGCCCCTCAGCTCCCGCATCTCCTCCTCGTAGAGATCTCCGATGCGGGACGAGCCTTTGCCCCGCAACTGCTCCAACTCGGCCTGCAGGATCTTGTTCTGTTGCTCCAAGAAGCGCACCTTGTCGATGTAACTGGCGAAACGGTCGTTCAGCGACTGCATCTGCGCCTTTTCACTGGTGCGGTTCGTCTTAAACTCTGTGTTGATCGCGTCGGACAAAGAGAAGTCCAAGGTCTCGGATGCCAAGCGAGGCATGGCCGAGCTTCGGACCCTTTGCGATTTGGATGCATAGATGCCCGGGCTGGAAGAGAGACCGAAGGATACGCGCGTAGAGCGCACCGGAGCGGAGGATTGGCGGCTGGAGTAAGTCGACCTGGACATGGGCCTCTCGCCACCAAACATCTTTTGGTAAGAAGAGTGGGGAGCTGTTTTGTAAGACATCTCGTCGGTCTGGAGCAGTTGCTGTTTGCAAGCAGACTGATGCCGTCCTTCTTTGCGCCTTCTATAGCCAAGCCACAGTAGTGCCCGCGGAGCGCGCCCCTGACCACGTATGCGTAAAAGGTGATTAGTCATTTACTCTCCGCGTGCAAATGACGGGGGTTTGAGTGACAGCCTGAGGATCCTGTTAAAAAAAATAGCAGATCAACCCCCCTCACTAATGCAGAATTAAACATCTTGTAGCCTATCCTAAAGTGTATTTAGTGGTTTCACTGAACTTTCACTGAAGAATGCTGTGCATTTTTATTTCAATGTGTGTGTGTGTGTGTGTGTGTGTGTGTGTGTGTGTGTGTGTGTGTGTGTGTGTGTGTGTGTGTGTGTGTGTGTGTGTGTGTGTGTGTGTGTGTGTGTGTGTGTGTGTGTGTGTGTGTGTGTGTGTGTGCGCGCGTGCGTGCGTGCGTGGGTGCGTGCGTGTGTGCGTGCGTGTGTGTGTGCGTGCGTGCGTGTGTGTATGTGTGTTAGAGTGTCCTTAGCATAAAATAGATGGCAATATGAATTATATGATGAAATAGCTAGCTATGCAACTTCGTTATTGCACCCCCAGATAAATAAAAAAGCTACAATTTCAATCACACATTATTCAAAAAAAGCACAATAGCCCATGCAGTCAATCCAATAGCATTAATCGAACAATCAGTGGCCTTGGATGAGGAAAATGCAGAACAGAATAGACACCCTGGGGTAGAGGCAGGGTGTGGTTCCTTGGGGTAGGGGTTTGTATTTCCCCCAGTCATTGGTCATGGTCTTGTGACCCACAGACAGCATAGTATCAAAAAACAAGGGGGTCACTTATTCTCCCTTGTATTAAAAAAAGATAGCAGAATTTTTTTTTATACAGATAATTAATTTGGACCCATTGTCTTTCTGTTTCATTCAATGTTATTTCTTTATTTTCTCTCTCTCTCTCTCTCTCTCTCTCTCTCTCTCTCTCTCTCTCTCTCCCTGTCCACTGCATTAAGGTGCTGCAGAGCTCCCACGTTCCTAGTGCTGCAGTGTTGCTGGAGAGAATCTACGGTCTGCCAAGCCAATGCTTTTCTCAGCCTTATTTCCATGGTAATAACAACTCAGCATTGAATGGGTTGGGAAGGGTTGCTCATGGGCTCCTCAGATTCATGGCTGTTCTGAATGAATCAGGTTATTTGGATGTCAAGCATGTGATGATCTTTGTTTTCTTATGCATAAGGAATGGGATGCTGTAGTGTGTCAATGTATCTGATGAACAAGACTATTCAATGTTTTAGGTTACAATGCTCCATGGCTCCAATCCTAGCCAGCTGTTAAGATGGCTAGGATTGGAACCATAAGATGTTTTGGTTGAAAGTGTCTGCAAAATGACTAAATAATTAGATTGTAAATAGATTAAAATGAAGTATTGTATTCAGTTATTTTGCTTCTAGTAAATGTCTTAATACATTTGTCTGTCTCTGTTATACTTTGAAAGCAGTGGAAACTTTAACAGTGTGGAATGTATCCCAATCCATTGAAGACCCCCTTTAAGGGGCTAAATGTGTTAAGGTGTCACATGCTAAAGGGTTTTTAGGTAGAACTCTGCTGCGTTGATGAATTAGCTATGGTAACTTACACAATCAAGGAGATAGTCGAAAATAACAGGAACTCAAAAGCTTCTGTCATGTGAAGAGCTGAACAAAAAGAAGCTAAAAAGATAAACATTTTCAAGATGGATTCTATTATTTATAAAGTGAATTGGAATGCTTTGTCTCAAGTTTTGGATCATGAGTTATCATGAGTTAATGTATAATTGTAAATGGTAAGTAAAGTCCTCTTTAAGCTATAAACTTCCACCCAGGAGATAAAACTAATGTTAAAAAAAGTTGCAATGGCTTTAGAATATATATAAAATATGGGAACGAGAAAGATAAGAAAGATACCTCTGAAAAACATTTTTGGCTGGAAATAGCTGACCCTGAATATGCAAAGAATGTATCCATTAAACAACTTAATCATTTTTTTCAAAAATAGATAAATACATTTTCACCAACACAATCAATCAATCAATCAATTTTCAACTGGAAAAAGTGATTTTGGGGCTTACTTATACTTACCCGTTAATGCCTTAACTTTGCTGGCCTTGGGATTTTTGCAGCACAAGGGGGACTGGAAGAGTGAGTGGAGTCACTTGAGGACACAGGAGTCTCTAACCTAACTGGCTGCTCAAAGTTATGTTGCTAGGCAGCCCACTTCACTCAAATGTTAATTGACGCAAAATAAAGATTCTCATTCCTGCCCTAGGCTTGGAGAGTGGAAGACTATACACAGTACACAGCAGCCATTGTGTGCATTTAGGCCAAATCAATTTTCTTACTTGTAGCACCTTATTGCTATATTTGTCCCCCGTGTTGCCCATTTTACAATTGATTGCAGGGCCAACTGAAAATGTTAAAATATAAAATAACCAAATAGGGAGTACATTTGTAAGTTGTGCTATTTGGGCAGATCATCACATAATATCACGGGCATTGGCCAGTAAAAATGCCTCCTTTGTTTTCATTCCCCATGATTGTGAATCACTGACCCACATGGCTTGTCGCCTTGGCAACAGGCCCTAACAATGTTGAGCAGAGCGTTGAAAGCAGACACAGAGAGCTTCGGGGTGTTCCCTGTCGACCACAATGAGTGTTTTGAGGGTCAAAGTGACGCATAAACGTTATTCCTATCGGCTGATTACTCAATATTATTGTTTTTGCTTTGTTTAGATTCTTTCCAAATAATTTTTCCATTTCGATTTTTCCCTGGTTTGGTCTATGTCACGAATGATTCATATATTAGTTTGACCCTTCGCAGTGTGTTGACATGCCCAATCTGCTGATGTCACCTCAGGTGTCACCAGCATATGGGTCCCTGTGGTGTCTCTAAGTGTGACTGACAGCAACAGATGTCACTCTCTTTGCAACACCCAAATACCCTAAGAGCCTTAGCGTTTAGCTTTACATCTTAAAGAAGGACAGTGAAAACAAGCCCACAGCCATTATACTGATTTATTACAAATATTTGATCATGTTAACATTAATAGATGTTTGTACCAATCAACACATTTTGTTAGTTTGGTTAGTTTACGGTCATTAACAATTTAAATAAAATATCTTGATTGTAAAACTATCTAACTAATTAAATATTATGCCATATTCCCAACCTATTCATTACTTAAAACATAGTTTAGGCATTAGTATGTTTAACAATGATCCACAATCACGTGTAATGATAAATTGGTGTAACAACAATGAGGCTTTATTTGACAAATATATATTATATTTATATTTATACTTCAAGAAAAACATATAAACAGTTCATATTTTACAATTGCAATGAAAGATGATTTCCAAAAGAATAGCTTAAATAATACACTGGAAATAATGCAAGCAGCATTTACCATTGTTAGAGATGAACACATCCATCTGTAAATTCAGATAGTCAATTTGTATTGATATTATTCAATTGACCTTGTGATGTACCTTTGAATATCAAAAATACCACATTAATAATGCTATACTTACACCTATGAGTATATATAACTGCTTTTAATAAAAAGGCACAACTTCTTGCAGTCACCAAACCCATAAAAGTCTAATGGGGATCCAAACTACAGTACAATAAAAGACCAAATGTAAAGGACAAGCTTTTCTTCGCTCTGTGATTCTGTTCACAACATTCAACATTCAGTTAGAAATAGAAACATCCGTGTCAGTCACACCCCTGAGCAAGTCACATGTCAGCATTATACATTCATAAGATGGGACAGTACTGGCCACACCTCCGACGGAAATCATCAACTGAGTCTTGTGCTAGCAGTACATGCCTTGCTCCACCAGGGGGGGTTGTAGCCGGCTCGACAGTTGCTCTATCCTCCTCTGGATGCACCCTGCTGTCTTGCATCTTGAATTCCACTGACGCGAATGAAGAGAGACTGCCGTTCTTCTTAAGCCACGTTTTGGAAGTGTCGACAGTGGGCGAGACCTTGAGGCCTTTTCCTTTGCCATTACTCGCTTTCCGCTTTGAACTTTTCAAGCTGAGGTCATCCTGAAAGGGATCTGAGTCACTTCCGTGTGGCATGTTGTAATAGGTGCATTTAGGTCCATGAGGCTTAGCCATCTCTTCAAGATCTGATGAGGATATGACTGCAAGGGGGTGTTGGTGGGTCAAGGCATGCTGATGAGAATCTTCACTGGTGTTGTCCGGAGACATTTCCAGGGAACTATCTGCATCGTCGTACATACCCATCAGGGCTGGGGGGGATTTGCGGATTAAGTGGTTTTCCTTGAGGAGCCATCTACCTTTATCGATCAAAACGCCACCATTTGAATTAAATTCTGCCACCTGTGATGCCACCTTTGGGTCTGCCTTAAGCAAACCAGCAGCACTGGAATAAGAAAGGTCCTCGTTTGATGCCTTAGTCCCAGAGTGAGAAGAAGAAAACACTCCCTCTGTTTTTACCTTTTGTCCTGAGTTTCTTTTAAGGGATGGATTTGAGTCAGTGAGGTGAGCAAGCTGATCAGACATTTTAGATCCACATGCTGGATCCCCGTTTTTAGGAGACATGTTTTCAAGCTCATCCCCACTCTCTGTGATGATATCTGTGGATTCCTGAGTGTTATATCCTCCACTCACTGAGGTCTCTGGCCTGTAATCAGATAAGTCAGATGTATTGGGGCTTGGGAGTTGCTTCATGCGATACAGACTATCCTCTTTTCCGTTTTGAATTAGCATTTGTTGCGTGTGTATGACCTTAGCTTGATCGGGTTCTATCCTAATGTTACCCAGAATATCGTATGTGAATTTAAGGGAAGAAGATTGCAGGGCGGAGTTAACAAAGTTTATTAACTCTTGCGATATTTCTACTGGTGTGGGAATCTGGCTTCTGTTTTCCTCATCCTCCTCATTCTCTCCGTCTTCCGATCTTAGATCATGGACAGTATCGGACGCGTTACCCTTTTCATCTTCACACTGACTTTCATTCAAACATGATTTTACTGATCCGGCCTCATCGGTTGCTTCCTCTGTTTTTGCATTGGCTTTCTCGTTGTCGCTATTATCGTTATTGTCTTCTTCACAGATAGAGACCTCTGCATCAGCAATAACCAGTTGGCCAGTTTGTTCATCCTTTTCATCATTTAAATCAGTCTCCACTCTCACACCTAAATCCAATGCATCCTCTTCAACCTCATCTTCCTTTTCTTCATCAGATGATTGTTCCCTCTCAACTTCCTGTTCAACTTCTAAATCACCCTCATCTTCCTTTTCTTCAGCAGATGATTGTTCCCTCTCAACTTCCTGTTCAGCTTCTAAGTCAACCTCATCTTCCTCGTCTTTCCCCTGCTCATTGTCGTTTCTGCAACTCTCCTCATCACTATCTTCACAACTCTCCTCCCCCGTTTCCTTATCCTCCACGTCTCCTTCTTCCTGTTTGTCAGTTGCGTCTTCCGCCACCTCTTTTTCGATTGGGCTATCCATTTCCAGCTCATCTTCCACAGAATCTGCTTCTTTTTCCTCCACAACCTCCTGTTCCTCATCCTCCTCCTCATCAACCTCCTCATCAACCTCGTTGTCTTTGTCTGTAAACCCCATTTCCCCTGAGCTATTGCCTGTGGCCTCCCCTTGGTTACCGTCTGTAAACTCCCCTGGCTCGGTCTGGTCTTCATCTAGTTCATTTTCATATATTCCCTGCTTACACGATTCCTCCTCCTCACTCTCCACCTCAAGCATTTCCTTGTTAACGTCCTCACCCACATCTGCCGTGTGAGCTTCCTCCTCTTTCAATCTTTTCATGTCATCCTCTACCTTCTCCTCACCAACTTCATCCCTCTCCCTTTCTACCTTGACACTCACTAAACTGTTGCGGTCTTCATCCTGTGTCTCCTCAAGTTCTTCCTTATGTAACTTTTTCTGCTTTTCAAACTCTTCATCTCTGTGTTCTATTTCATTCTCCAACTCTGTCAACCTCTCCTCACATCCATCTTCAAGGCTATCTCGCTCTCCTTCTTCTTCCTTTTTTGTGTTGACTGATGTTTCCGAACCACATTCATCGGTCGCCAGGCCTGACTCAGAGAGATTTTCAAGGTGCTTTGATTGCTCTTTATGCTCCCAAGTATCTGTCTCTCCTGCTTCTTTCATTTCCTGACCTTCATCTACTTCTTGTTTTGAATCAGACAAGGGATCATTTTGTTCTTGACACAGTGATTGTCTCTTAATAGTACCATTAAAGTCTTCAGCAGGAAGCTGGCTATTTTCTTTTTCCGCTGCTATGCTCAAGGAGTCAGGTTCTTGTGACTGTTTTGTCTCATCTGCATGTTCTTTGTGAAATCTCTCCAGTTCTTCGTCTGATTCTGAATGAGGCTTTTCCCTTTCGATGAATGTGCTCTCTTCGTCTGCAGGATAGAAGCTTTTAGTTTGTCTAAGAGTTGATGAGATTTGCTCTCGTAGGTCTTGTGGCAAATTGAGCTCGTCCATGATGTCTGTCATATCCAACATGTCACCTGGTTCTGAGACATCTAGTGCAAACTCTTGTTCAGAGATTTTGGGAGACAGCGGTTCACTTTTAAGCCACTCTCTCTGTACCTGGAAATCTCTCCAGCGATCTTTGAGTTCAGAGGATGTGCTGTTCCGCAAATCTGTTAGACTTGATCGCTGTAACAACTCATCGTCTATAGTGGAAATCTTCTGCAACGATTCCATCACTAGCATGGCTTCTGAAGTGCTTCTTGGAACATGGCTTTCTCCTGCCACTGCCCCTTTTAGTGTTTCTCGCAGGGTCACCGCTGACAAGAACGAAATTAAAGCTCTAGATGGAGTCCCAAATACTGTGGCCACTTGTGTTGAGAAATCCACCAGGCTCTTAGACTTTGTGATATGAACTAGATTCTCTGTCTCGGAGGCCCTTCTGATGCACTGATTGCAGGTGAAAAGTTGCTGTAGCACTGGATTTAGCATTGCTGGGTTTGGTAAGAGATGGGAGACGGATGACGAAGGTTTGTTCTCAACTGGACCAAAGGCCTCAGAAGATAGGTGCATCCTCAATGTTTTCTCTTGCTCTGCAGGGTCAATTCTGACGCTCGGCATTGAGACGCATAATCCCATCAATCTCTGTGTGTTGTCTGTTGTTAAACCTTCCTGGCATATGGGGACTAGTAGGCCAGACTTTGATGTTAGGGAAGCATCTCCATGTGAAAGATTATGTGCAGATGTGTTAGTATGACTTTCATTCACAGCCTCAGATTCTGAATCACCCCCGATCTGAAACACAACCTTTATTGGAGGTTCTGGTTCCTTTTCTGGTTCCTTTAGAGTTGCCTCCTCCATGTATGGGACTGAGTCTGGACTAATTTGAGTCTGTAGCCACTTTTCAACATATTGATTGACCTCAGATGGTGAAGGATTAATAAATGGCATTGAAACACTCTCACTTAACTCAGTTGGTTTTGGTGATGCAATTTTCTTTTCACTCAAGGACTTTTGCCTGTTTAATCCCTTTTTGACATGTTTATGTAACTGTTTTGGTTGTACAATATGGTGCAGGTTTTTCTTAATTTGAGGCCTTGCCATTTCCTTTTCAGGGATATTTATATTTAAGCCATTTTCCCTGGGAGCCCTCTCGTTTATCTTCCCCTCTCTCTTAGTTGAAGGACTTTTCACTTGGTCAATGTTGGTTGAGATGCCTTGTTTTTCACTGGATGATTTTTCTGACCTTCTCCCTTTTTTGACGGATTGAAGCAGTTCAATTTCCTTTCCCTTCTGACCTTTTTTACCACTATCAGATGATGTACCACTCTTTTTACCAACATTGTGATCACGGAGCTTCTCCACAGATGAACCATTTGTTGTCTTTGAGGAACTCTGTTTTTGTTTAGCTTCTGAGTTACTAGACGACGGGGAGCTTTTCTTCGTTCCTGCAGGATTTACTGCCTTTTTCTTCCGCCCAACTCGTTCTGGATTGCTTTTTTCTTGTACATCTGCTTGATCTGGAATCCCTTCAGGATTTGTTTTACTCTGAGATTCATTGCTACTTTGAGTCCTTTGTTTGGTCGATATTGGCTCTGACGGCAGTGAGAACACTTTCGGTTTTTGCTTTGAATCAGTACTGGAGGATAGGGGTGTAAAATCAACATCACCATCAACACTCCCTGAGTGTTCTCTTGATTCAAGGGAGGACAGATTACTCCTTGGACATTCATTCAAATATTCATTTTTTTCCAAATTGTCATTACAGCCTTGCCGCTCATAAATGTGCATCACTGTCTCTGTGATCTCCACTCCATTGTTTTCTACCTGGAGGACATTGGCTTCCACTGCCGATTGGATGGAGGGGTGCGATGCTTTATGGGTAGCCCGAGGTGATGCAGTTCTCCTCGGGTGTGGGACAGGTCTGCTGCTGGTGCTGCTACTGCTGCTGCTGGCGGTGTTGTGTTTGACCACACAGTACTCCTCTGTCACCTCTGCTTTGGCTGTCTTCTGTGTGTATGAATACCGCCCTATGGTGCTCTCTCGAACCGCTGACTCTGTTACTGTTTTGATGCTCTCAACTGATGTGTTCGTTCGTACATGACGAGGACCAGGCGTTGAGTTGCGCTTGAAGCCTGATTTGGGATTTTCTGATTCTGTGGAAGGACAACTTTCACATGCTTTCTCGCCACCGAAGCCAACACTTTTCCCGTTTGCCACACGATGGTTTTCTTCTTTGGGTGCATTATGGCAGATGCTAGAAGAATCGTTGTCCATGGCGTTGTTTGAGTTAGGTGAGCTTAAGCCTGTCCCAGACCTAGAGGCACAAGCTGTCCTGCTGTTAAGGCTGCTGCGGCTAAGCGTTGTGGTCCAGTGGAGAAGCTCCTCTTCCTTGATGGTCAGTCGGACCTTCATCTCCACTGTCATGCTTCCATCTTGGTTCACACGGAAGGACTTCTCAATATCCTCTTCTTGTGGCATGATGCAGGAGTGGGGTGGCTCCTGTGTCTCCATATCCATGTCTGTATGGTTGCCATCGGGGTCTGTTTCTAGTGATCCATTGTGGGGATGTTGGCGAGTGTTAATGCCTCCATTCAGAGACTTGTTTATCTGATCAGCCATATATCTCTCTGAAGATAAGGAGAAGTTCCTGGAGCCCCTTCCGCTTGAGTGTGGTTTGTTGTCATCTTCATTTGAAGACGTTTGATATTGGAAGCGAGTGAGAGAGTCATAGAGAGAAAGAGTGCGAGAGAGAGAGTGTGCGAGAGAGAGAGAGAGAGAGAGAGAGAGAGAGAGAGAGAGAGAGAGAGAGAGAGAGAGAGAGAGAATTAGGTGTTAGTAGGCCTTGTTCAAATGAAATTATGACAATGATAAAAACAAATATTTTTGTTGTAATGTTTATAGCATAGCAATAGAGCAGATTAATTCATACTTACAAGCCAAAGGCTGAAATCTAGCTGGTTCTGCTGCATCTGAGTTGCCAGACTGTGAGATGTAGGCTATTGTATGGACATTGTATTTGGACATTGTTTGTGCATTGTAGTTTCCCAATCGAAATGGTTCGTTGCCTGCAGCTACAATAATTCCAGAACACAAAATAAGAGCAGCAAGCCCATCAACCTAAAGGAGGAAGAATATTAAAAATTTAGTAACTTCATGGTTAGTCATAGGCTAACCCTTCATTAAGATGGTCACGGTAGTTATAGCTATAACCTGAACAGAAGCACACATTTGGTCTAAACCCTGTTGAACTTTCTAATTTAGCTGTAGGGTAATCTGGAAAGAGGAGAGATCAGGCATGATGAAGCACTGAGCTGCATTAGAAACCCTGGGTGGTATGGACAGATGGAGGAGAGGATTACAGAGTTTACACAGCAGGGTGCAGATATCTTTGTAGAACTTCCTAGGACATGTGTAAGTATAGCATCACACTGTACCCTGTAAACTTATTTAAAATGTCTTAGAAGGAGAAATTCAATCTTTCTGGAAAATGTTTTCCCCTTATACATTATACGATAAAATTGCATTATTTTCATTTCATCTTATTGTGTTGTTTTATGTTATAACATAGTGTTTTAGTAGTGTGGCACCAAACATTATATTACTGATGGTATTTTTATGGTTTAATATATGCTAGATGGAAGAAACTTTTTAAAACTTAAAAATTGTAATATTCCAGCAACATTCCAGATTATGAGATCTGTTGCCAAAGCAAAATCTAATATAGGTCCATGGACAATTCAAGGGATATTAGGTCAAATTGAAAAAAGAACGATGTATAGGATAAAGGATTTTCTTTATCTTTTTTGGGGCTATGTAGCGTGAATACCTGACCTTGACCAAATATTAGGTTGCCCTAACAAAATACTAAAACCCTAAATTCAAAACGACACAATTTTCCGAGACAATGTCACATAATTAACACAGTTACAAAAATTTATCTGATTTCAGACAAAAGAAACAGAAGAAGCAGAACAGAAACACTTACCCTTCTGCCATCGGTGGAGTACAGCTTCAGAACAGGAAACTGCATGACCTGAGAAAGGTAATCCAACAGAGCGTCAAACGTCGGCGCTGTTCTCTTCTGCAGCACCACCATGCGCTTCACAGTGCTGTCCCTGTTCTTCATTACCACCAGCCTCTTGGGTGTCCGCACCGAGACCCTTCTGGCGATCTTGTCGGGGCCTTCGCTCCTCCTGCCATAGCGCCGCCGGCCGGTGGTCAGGGGCCTGGTGCTATTCCACGGTACCTTCCGTCGATGAACCACGTCCAAGTTGAGAGGCTTGACGCGCCTCCGGTCCGAGCACACGTACGACCCACCGTCGTGCAGATCCTCCAGGCCCCGGACTGAGTGGGTGCCCCGCGGGGTGCTGATGGTCCGGACCCCGAAAGGCAGAGGCACTTTTTTTGAGAGGGTGTCCAGAAGGGCATCGAAGGTCTTGAAGGTCCGCCCATTGATGACCATGCGATGCCCGCCGAACTTGGGGTCCCCACTCTTGTAGAAGCATACTCGCTTGGAGGCGGAGGGGTCGGGGATGGGCTGTAAGGGTCTGGTGATCAGGGTCTGCACACTCCCGGAGTGTGGGAGTGTGGGTGTCTGAGTGTGGGAATCGAGGTGGGACGCGTTGCTCATTTTTCTCCAGGGGGGAAGCTGTAGGAAAACACAGGGCATGAGGGGTAGTCTAGCATACAGCATTGGTCCATATGTAACTATGTATGGGTCAAATATAAGGTGATAAGATTGTAAGTATGTGTACATTGTGGTTACCTTAATTAAGCTTGTTGTGTATCATGTATTTATCCTGAGACAAAGCAACAATTAGTACATTTCTTTAATCACCTAAATTACATGTTTTCTTCTATTCTATTATTTTATTGATTATTATGTTCTTCAACCGAGGTGCAGGCTTTAGCATGTGCTAGTGGTACAGATCTGGATTGGCAACATAACAGACCTGACACTGGAGCAGTAGTATAGTGCAATAACTGTTTGAACCCTTTCGTAACTTGTTGCTGTATGTAGATTATTGATATTAGGGATCTGATCAGTGTTTTACTTGTCAGTCAATGAAAACAGAGCTACTTTGCAGATGGAAGTATCATACATCTATGCTAAAGGCCTATATATCCAGTTAGCATGTTGTAGATAAGACCCAATCTTTACTCTGCAAATTAAAAAAAAGATGAAGGAATAAAACACTTTAAAGGACAATAAAATTGTCTTACCGTAGCTTCCATTTTCCTAGAATTTGAACCATGAAGACTGGAGAAAGATTGACTCCGGTACACTCCGTGTGTTGGGAAAAGCTCCTGAGCTGCAAGAGTGGCTATTTTAGGACATGCAACACCATGGCCAATTTGCTTAATCTTTACCAACAGTTAATCAGCATATCGGGATAGAGTACCACCAGAGTAAGGAATATAAACATTTCTGCTAATTTTGATTGATCAATTGTGCTTTCCACATAAATATTGTCACTCAGACTGGCATGCATGTGTTGCATAGTTTTTTTTGTGTACGATTCAAAGGGTATTATCTATTATATTGGGTTTAACTATTAATATTTACTATTTACTATTTACTATTTTACTATTTACTAATAGTTACTATTTATATTCATGTAATTGTATTTAAAATTAAATACAGCAACATGCCCCAACATTTTGTTGTTATAATTGATAGTTAAGGTATTAAAAGAAATGGCTACATTTGAGAGAAGTAAAATTACTGATCGGGTGATTTAAGAAATTAGTAAATGAGACGTGAAAGTTAGTGTTAGACACGAGCATGAGCATTCTGTGTTTATTGCCCCCTGCTATACAGAGGAAGGCTGTTTACACTGCGTGTATTTTGCCTGGAGCTCCGTAGCCTAATCAGATTTGAGTAGTCGAGGCCTAATAGGGATTAGGTGAGAGGTCTTGGCGTATCTGCTGACCACATGAGGCACAGCCACACAAGGTTTTAAGAGAGCACTTTTTCCACGCAGCAGGTATTCCGAAATTCTTCCGCCAGATTTTGACATAGACACACGCTTGATGTGAGGAGGTCATCTATTTAAGCATACCCCCGCACAATTGTTTTGTTTTGCTACAGCTGTATTTGGAAAATTGGAAATGACACAGCCTTCCGTATTGTGTCCACATCTACTTTATACAGTCTGGTCCAAATCAAACAACGATATGACAACAATTGTGTTATAACAAATAAAACAATATGTTAGAAA
>OMLJ01062316.1:0-12738 GCA_900302595.1 Gadiculus argenteus | reverse complement strand
GCATGGTTCTGTTGTCTGGTTGTTGTCAGAGTACGAATGGGTGAATGTGAGGCAGTAATTGAAAAGCCCTTTGAGTGGCCACTGGTCTGAAAAGTGCATTCCAGTTGACATCAGCACACATACACACACACCACACACACACACACACACACACACACACACACACACACACACACACACACACACACACACATTTCATGCCATAATAAGACTATACAACAGCCCTGGGTTGCACCAGCAGAACGTAAATTCCATCTTAGCTTAGTTCCACCGTAAATTGGCCATACGGCGGAGTTTAGGAGCTACTAATTGTTACGCTGTTGCACCACACCACATACGTCCAACATAGGCTTAAGTTATATCCTAAAACTTACACATCCTATTTAGTAGGTGTAAAGTCCGCCGTAACCATTGGCATGGCTTTTAATTTCTGGGGGGACGGCTACATCAATGTATTTAACTAAAACACAACTTCAACACAACACAATGCAGGCTCCACAGAACATTGTAAACAATACAGCCACAACACAACGGATGCAGAACAGTGCGCTCCTCTTTATTGTAAGACATCAAGTTGTTTTAGTTACAAGTTTAACGTTGGACATTCATGTAAACTATGGCCAAGCAGTGACATGGGCGAGTTTAAAAGTCGAAATGAGCCGTTTGACTTCCACTGATAACGCTGGACGATTCTATCAACTCACGGGCTGCCGGTGCAAGACGAACGCAGCATTTCCTGTTTACGTTGTGTGCGGCACTTGATTGGCTTGAAACTACGCTCTCGGGACGAGTGAAACACAACAATAAGTAAATTAAATGAAAAAGTAATCGTCCAACTGCTATAAAAGAAGAAAGGTGAGTTTAAATTGAAATGCGCATCTTGACAATTACGCACAGGACAAAAATAGTATTTTGACCTATATATTATATTATGAGAAATTATGTGAATGTTTTGCAACGACGAGTACACTAGTATGCTGTCCGGTATGTTGCATAAAACAAGAGTAAGGTCAATAGTTTCTGTTTAAAATATGGTGTTTCATTCGTCCCGCATAGGCCTATGTGTTTCACATGTCAACTTGGGTTCAAAGTTAAAAAAAAAAAAAAAAACAGCGTGATTGTCCGTGTTTCAATCGACCCGGCTCTCCCCCCTACCTTATTAGCCGTCTTCCCGCCGTGATAAAGTGAGCCACACCAAACCGTCAGACCCATAAGAAGGAAATTATGAACCAACAGTTCATACTCTTAAAAACATCCTCTCATTAAATATAGAACATGAATCATGGACGTAGAACTGTGAGGAGTAGGAGCTCAGAGAAAAACCAAGAGTCACTTCACTTGTTTGAGACCTGCTTACTAGGCATGGGCGATTCAGAACGATTCGGTCAGAACGAACGAATCCCGAAGGTGACCGAAGAGAACCGAGTCCCAAAACAAGATAACTGATTCTTCTATTGCTATTTTTAACATGTTTTTAGCATACAACTAAAATATGGTGACGTAAATAAAAAGACAAACGAACAGAGCTTCGTCTCCCCTAGACCTAATGCCTAACGTTCACACCGAAAGCGGCGGAGCGGCGCGCGCCTGGAACGCGTCAATACGTTGACTTTGTATGGAGGCGCGCCGTTCCGCCGCGTTCACACCAAAAGCGGCAGAGCGGCGCGCCTCCATACAAAGTCAACGTATAGACGCGAGGACGAATAGAACGAATATAGTACGAATCAAACGAACGATTAGAGAAGAAGAACCGTTTTGCACATGCCTACTGCTTACCATGCATACCATTGTGGGGAGCAGCACCGGGCCGATGAGACGGGCGGCCAGGTCAAGCAATCCTGCATATCCGCGCCCCCCGGGCGACTACGGACTGCCTTTAATGCCCCCATACAGAGTAGAACCGCCACACCCAAAACACACACACAACATTCTAGTAACGGTTGCGACCACCAAACAAATAGATCAACGTCCAGCGCCGTGGTTGCCACAACATGCACTCATGTAAAGTGACAATAAAGATCATTCATTTATTCATTCATTCATATGTATATATAGGCCTACCCCAAATGTGAAAACTTTTCACCTGTCCACTACGGATATATACGCATTACCAACCCGTTATAATAATACCCAAACCCTAGAATATTACTAGGTATCCACAGATGCACTGTGAAAACCAGGTATTCGTTGTGAATCCGTGGTGACGGTTGGAAGTCGCTTTGTCTATGCTTATATTGATTAATTAATTAATTCATTCATTCATTCATTCATGCAGAGGGGAACCCTCAGGGTCTTCTACGCCTTCAGAGAAGGCCTTAAAAAATTCTGAGTATTAAATAGATTATTTAAAATAATACAATATATTAAAAAAAAATCTAACTCATTTAATTTAACACAATACATTAAATAAATGAAAGGGTTACTGTCCTGAAACATGTTATCCAAATGATTCATGCATGCATTCATTCATTCATGCAAGTAGAACTTTGCATGCTGTATTTTGTTTAAGGTAGGGTGACCAGACGTCTTTTTCGTTTATCGTCCTCGGAAGTGTGTAGACTGCAGGGGTCCCAGAATAATCTCATTATAGTTGACCAATCCAAGGTGTAGTTAGCTTTTATAGGAAGTGTATTTTCACTGTTGTTATATGCCACTTTTTTACTGCTATTATTTATTACTGAATTTGCATAAGCATTTGATTAGGTGATATAATGCGTTTGTCTGCGTTTGTCTGTTTTATGTATGTATGTGATTGTTTGTCTATCTGGACGTTGGAGTCTGCAATAAAGTTTGATTAATTGATTGTAGGCTTACTTCAAGTATGGACTTGCCAAGTCTGTACTTCCAAGTACGCGAGTACGTAGTCCGCGTACTTGGTATTGAGAAATACCAAGGAATACTCCCTTATGCCCCCCCCCCCTCGATAATTCTGGGATTATACATCTGAAATACACAAAATTCACGTTACTTAAATGTAATTTTTCATTAAAAAAACAATAAAAATAAATAACTACATTAATCGTATATATTAAACTGATTTTTACATAATATGCACATGATATACATTCACACCGGCAGCACAAAGGTACTTGCTGTCTATTGCAGGGCTTTACACCTCAGTTGAAACATGCAAACTGAAATGTTAAACATAATAGCCGCGTACCGACCAGGACTTTTTCAGTCCCATGGGCTTTTTTGGCTACGCCCACACATTAGCTCCCCTTGTCGTCGCATACGCACCACAGGGAAGTCCGAGAGGCTTACCAACGGAGCATCGCTACGAGCGGCTCAGAAAAGTACTACCTCTGCTGGAGGACTTTCTGAGCCCCTGTAAGAGCCCCTGTAAGAGTCCTGAGGGGCGGATCCTCTCTCCAAACCGCACCCACAAAACCTCACTAGCGGAAAAAGTATGCCTGGTCAGTACGCGGATAATAGAACTCTCTGCCAATGTCTAGGCATCATTTGTAGTCATGTATAGTTGCTAAAACCCCTTTCACACATAGTTCCCGGGCTATTACATGAATACAAATGTTGAATTAGAAATTGTATGATGAATACATTGCTGTCAAAATGAACACTGTTGGGAGACTTTAAGTTTATTAGCAAAACAATGGATACACACCCTTTTAAAACAAATAACAGATGGTAGTGACTAAAATATATACATCACAAAAAGTGGAAGACATAAACATCAAAATAAATAAATAGCGATACAATTTAAAATAGAATAAAAAATTAACATTTATAATAAAGTATAACAAATAGACAACTAGTATAAAGAAATACAATTTCTCAATTCAAATGTATTTTTATATACACGACAAACCTAGAAGCAGTCCTTTCAAATGTTCTATACATGACTATAGTGATTTGCAGCACACTTTAATTAAAGGTGTTACATTTTCTGCTGGCTGAAACACTGCTGTTGGTCAGTTCACAATGTCCATATGAATTGCCACCACACACTAACAAGTCACACAACCGTAATAAGGAATAGTTTTATTCTCTGGTTTAGCTTCACACCAGGTCCTTTGTCTGGTTTATAGTCATATGGATGAGGGCTTTGGTCTTTGAGTAAGAGTGCTGGGATGAGGGCAGTGGATCTGTTTTAACGTGACTCTACAGCTCAGCCTCAAGGATTTAGGATCTGAGGAAACAAAATGACGATGCTAGTTGTAATTAGTTGAAGGAATTGAGAAGATACAGAAAAAGTGCAAAAAAAATAAGAAAAATCTAAAAAGGTCAATTGTTAAAGCTGTTGCCAATAATATTCCAGAGTTGGAAAGACAGAGAGCGGAAAAGAGTGGACGAGAGCATGATTTTGAAAATAAACACCATGAAAAATGGTGCTCATTTCACTCACTAACAGTTGACGGAAGGCCATTTCTAACACATTAAGGTATTTTACATCAGACACATAGCAAATCAACTTTGGGAAAAAGAAAACAAGCAGACAGAATTGGCTGCAAAACGAATATGCAAATACTAACACACCATCATGACACACATTCTCAAAGAAAATAATATCTTTTATCGTCCATGTTATCCATGTGGATATTTTATTTCATCATCTTTGTTCATGTTGTATGTGTATGCTGTGTGTGACCTCTATAAGCTACTGTGACTTTGAATTTCCCCTGGGGATCAATAGAGAATACATCTATCTATTTATCTATCTATCTAACAAATACAAAAGGGTTCCTACGGATTTCGTAAGGACCCCAAATGGTTAGTGACTCAGGTCCGGTCAAAGAGCCATTACACGTTGCCTTGAAGTGTGGCTTACCTTTTGGGAACATAGAGAAGCTGTGGAACCATTCCTGCAGGCACAGACGTTAGGCCGGACACAGCGACTGCCGTACAGACAGACGCGTTGACAGTGAGCTGGAAGACCAAGGAAAGGACCAGGAGTTAGTCACTTTTTATTTATTTATTTATATATAATAACATTCATAAAGGTTAGACTGAAGCAGTCTTTTGTTCACCAGTCAATCCTAGAACTGAACCAGGCGCTAAATCCCAGATCGAATGCGAGCTGATGGGCCTTAAATGTTGTCGTCTGTTGCTGTAATGTTATGATGAATGTATGTATTTTTATTTTATTTTTGGGTCCTTGTCTTGATGTCCTGTTTTCGATGTCCTGTCCTGATATCTTGTCTGTGAGGTTTGGAAATAGAGCTGCTGGGATGAATGACACATTTCAGACTTTGACTATTGTCTCAAAATTGTCGCAATAAAGTAGTATCGTATATATACAGTACCAGTCAAAAGTTTGGACACACCTTCTCATTCAATTGAATTATTATTATTATATTCCAAATTAGTGTTTAGCAGTTGGACTGTGGGGCAGGGTGGGTCTGCACACCTGTTGCAGATGAAGTAATCAGTGTGCACAATGAAATAATAAATGGTGGAAAACTCATTCTTTCCTTGATTTATTTTGTCATATTTTTACTCGTCAAAATATCCAGCCGTACTGAAAGACTACCTGTGTAATAACCTATATATATTTGCACTCACAAAAGCTATATTTGCACTCGATATCTCGTGAATCGTGTAATAAGTTAATTTACTGCAACTTTTGCAATAAACCGTATTTCCAACCCCACCACCCGACCCCGGATAAGCAGATGAAGATGAGGATGAGGACCACCCTGCGTCCTTGTCTGGAGGAGCCCGTTAAAAGTCAGCTAGGTGGGGTGTAACTTGCCACCTAGATGCCGTGTAGCCTGGACCTTGTTACATCCATCATGCCACGTTACCAATGTTTGACTGAGAAATATATATAGAGAAAGATGCATTAGAAGAGAGAATACTTACGAGTTTGGCACAACCTGCCTTGCCATCCGGGTAAACAGAGGCAGGTGTTGGAACCCACACACTCCCCTCCATTAAAACACTTCTGGAGACAAGTAGCTGGACAGAGCACAAAGATAACACAGTTTAATCCAACTTGTATCAAATTGCTGCTATCCAATACAACGTATCTTGTCTAATAAGCCTCTTGCACGGTGCCCTGTTGCATACTGAAAGTGGAGTGTAGGAGTGTAAGGGGTGTAAACTCATTTTCAAGTGGCATATTTAAAGTACCTGGTAAGCCAAATTCAAAAGGGTGTTACTTCATAAAATTAAGTTGACATTCTTATAAGTAAACTATGTGATGATAACGACATTGGGGGCATTCGTAAAAACAAATAATTTTCGAATCTGATAACTAGAAAAAGGGAAGACGTGAATATATAATTTTTAATCCATTCTCTTATATCACAGTGTGTTGAATACTTGATCCTCATTGATCAATAAAGTTCCAAGGGTGTGTATTGTTTTTCAATTATGACACCTCTGCCTTACAACAGGTAAAAATCAATGTGCTACCAATCCAACATTAACCCCAACGGTTAGGGTAAGGGTTAGCATTGTCAAATCCAACGTTCAACCAGATGTCAGTTGTCAAGCGTGGCAGAGGAAAATAAAAATTACAGCTGAATAAGAAAAATGGTGTCTTAACCCTTATAAACCATTCAAGGGTGACCCGTTATCAGAACTTCAGTCTGACAGGGATGGTAAGTCAGTCGTCGGGAGGTCTAGGGAGCCACTGTGGTTTCAGGGGTTATTTCCTTTCGTTTTCCTTCCATTGCACATTCCTTTGCTCAATGCATTTTTAAACTTTGCCTTTATTTTATTTTACGTATCTATTTTATTACTCCATTTTATTGTATGTTTGCTTTAGCTTTCTGCTTAATCTTAAACACATTGCACTTTCTACAATGCATTTTTATTGCTTGTTTCTATGTGATCGCAGTTTGAGTCTGCCTCATGTATAAAAATTGCTTTATAAATAAAGTTGCCTTGCCTTGACTTCATACAGTGTGGGCTACACTGGTTCTATCCTTTTATTTTCCAGGACTACTTACGTTTATCACATCTCCTGCCCCTCCAGCCTGACGGACAGTCACACACACCTGGACCCACGCACCTTCCCCCGTTCATACACATGGGTTCACACACACCTACAGAGAGGGAGAGATTAAAACATTGTTTTTGTCTGCTGACCGGGTCCTCTGCACAGAACGAACAGCTATCAACACGTTATATGGTCGAGGTGGAGAATGCAGAGAGGAAGGGGGTGAAAAACACTGAGTCACTCATTGAAGGCCCTTCACACACACATCGCCGGTCGACTGTGTTGCTCACAGTTGGGAAAGGGATGACAAAGACAAGGAGGTGGCATAGTGGATGTGAGAGAGTAAAGGCTTAGTCATGGTTCCACGTCGACGCAATGCAATGATTCTGCAGACTCCTCGACGCAGTCGTGAACCTGTTTTGGTTCTGCGTTGGGTTTTAGTAAGCGGACCAATCACAGCCCTTGCTGCCCCCTGGCCTCAACGCAAGGTTACAATTTTTGGGAGGCGCACGTCAGGCCCTTGCGGTGGACGCAAGGAGGGTCCGCAAGGACGTAAGGGGTCCGTAAACCCCCTTGCGTTGCATCAACGTGGAACCATAACTAAGCAGTGAGGCGAGGAGGCTGAACTGAGGGAGGGGGACAGGACTCACTTCTGTCACAGTGCTTCCCCGTGTAGCCCTCTGGACAGGAGCACATGTTGTTCCTCATGCACACACCGCCATTCTTACAAGGAGGACTGCACACCGCTAAGGATGGAAGGAGGGTCGTGTTTAAAGTTGCTGTAGGCAAGACTTAACACTAAAGCTGCCATGAAAGGGGGCGGTTGTTTTGACTGCCAGTAAATATACACAATTATAATAAAACTCTCCAGCGAATGTCAGCATTGCCCTTTAATGACTTTACCTCAAGATTATGCACAGGATGATAAATTCAGTTGATCGTTTAATATTACCCCTTTTTTGCTTCCTAATCTCAATAGCTGGAGAGCTGATTTATTTAAAATGAGTCTTGTTGACACATTGGACAATGGTTTCACACATTTCCCCCGGTGCCACACGATGCCATGGCTATTAACGACCAATAACGGTCAAGCTGTTGGGAAATCTGCACTCTGCACATATGGCAATGTGTGTCATATGTAACAACTGTTTTGTTAATTTATTATTATTATTATTATTATTATTATTATTATTATTTATTTCTATATAAAGGGCTGAAGACTACAATATCTACTGGTGCCACTGACATTTCCTTTAACAAATGTTATTTCTATGAATATGTTGTATTTGTATTTATTCATAGTACTTAATTGTGTAGCATCTGCAGTAGCTAGCTATCACTGCTGTATACAGGGAATAGGTTAGCTTAGCGATTGTTAGTACTTGCACTTGGTTCTATGAACATCCTTACTGTACCGACAGCAATATAGTGTTTCACTTCTTTTGACAAATATGCTTATTGTAAGTCGTTTTGGATAAAAGCGTCTGCTAAATGCCCTAAATGTAATGTAATTGTAAAATGAATACAGCAATAAAACCACCTGAAGTATCAATGACCACCAGGTCAGGGGTCTTTTGACCAAGACAACTTTAACAGTGTCATTGAGTGTCATTTGAGTGAGAAATAGAAAGTGTGGCGTGAGAGCGAGTGAAGACGGTCATTTGTGCCAGAGTCACATGTGTTGTAGACAACATTAATACACCTGGGATTTGACTCAGCGACACACTGTAACATTCATGTATCATTGTAATGTTTGGTGTAAGGGTTACCGTGTTCACACTGCAATCCGTAGAATCCATGGGGACAGTTGCATGTGTCCGATCCAACACAAGTTCCTCCATTCAGACACACAGGTGAGCAGAGTGCTGTAAACACATCACAACATCAGTACGCACGCACGCACACACAAACACATACACACACACACAGTAACAGCAGAGTTTGAAACACAGATACATGACCACACCACTTGAAAACACAAACAGAGGGCACATTAAATAGGATACACTCTAATAAAACACACAGACACACACCTGTCTCACAGGAGGGTCCAGTCCAGCCCGGTTGGCACGTGCACTCGTCCGGCGATACGCAATGGCCCCCATTATGACAGTGACGATTACACACCACTATGGATCAGAAACACCAACATCATCATCGATAACGGCCACTAATGAAAGGGTTTTTCCCACATTGAAAATGATTTGGCCACCTGGAACACAGTGCACGAAGCAACACACTGACAACAAAAAAACCAACTAATATCTGTCTTTCATGGGAAAGGTTACAAGCAACATTAATTCCCAGAACAATGCACTCGGTAGCCGGGAAGCGCAATTTCTGCACTTCTCTGACGTCATTTAGGGAAGTAAAGTGTGTTGTACAAGTGTTTGACACACTTACTGAGCTCCATTCACACTCAATTGGGTGTACAGAAAATGCAACCACTTGATATACAATCAGCACATTTACTCAAACATAATAGCCCCGATTGTCTCTCTGAATTAACTTTTTATGAAAATAAACAGGACATTTAAAGTAATAGTATTCTGCAATTTAAATATTTTATAATTGAACGTACTGGTCTCACATCGCGGCCCGACAAAGCCGTACAGACAGGAGCAGGTCTGCAGTCCCACACAGGTGCCGGCGTTCAGGCAAGGGGACCTGCACAGAGCTGGGAAGATAAACAGTTCTGCACCTTAGATTACACCAGATTATACAGTGACATATATAAGGACATTTTCACTGTGGCTGTGGGGACATGGTGGTTTTCACGAAGCTTCTCACTGGATAAATAATAAATAGACTAAAACCAACGCCTTCCACAGTGTTGAGAAGAGCTGTGTAATAAATATATATATATTCTATTGAACACATCACATCTGTGACAGATTATACATAATTGTGACAAATAGCCTTTCATACCTTAAAAGAAGTAAAGGAAAATGAATAATGGAGTGAGTTTGACACTACAGAATCTCATGGAAATGTTGAAAAGATGTGTGATAAATAATAAAAGCTGAATGTGATTTATTCACTAGCCTTTGTTCTTAATGCACTCCACACCATTTCCCATGTGGTTTAAATCAAGGAACATGCATTTCTGATAATGGTTTTCCCCATTACCACATTATTATTATTTGACGGGGAAAAGTAAACTCTATATGACAAAACGTTGATAACCATAGCCATTATACATTACCTCTGTCACAGGAATCGCCATGGTAACCCGGTGGACAGGCACACACCCCTGGCGCTACACACTCTCCTCCATTCTGACACTCTGGCAGACATATGGCTGAAGGGAAAAAGGGAGCTTAGATACCTTAAATATCTTTTCTGAATCGTTTTTACATTTGAGTTACTTGAAAGCATGAACCAGCGGTATGTAGCCTACAGTAAAAAGGCAACCAACAAAGCAAGGATATTTCCCTTATATTTTTTGTGGTACTACAGTTAAGATGTAACTGTGTGTTCACACCAAGAGCTATTTTGCGTTTTTAGCGATAAACACCCATTCACTTTGTTTTTGCACTCCCATTGCACTTTGCGTTTGAGCGCTAAAGCTTTTTTTGAGAGTTGAAAACAGCTCAACTCCATGCAAATGAGCTAGCAGCGTTTCGGCTGTAAATGACCGCCAGCCAATCAGAATGTAGATGTCCCTCGCTGGCGTGGGACATCTATATTCTGATTGGCTGGCCGAAACAGGGAATGAGCGATATGAGCTATAAATATTTTTGACAGCGTTGCGTTTTGAACTATTCTGCGATTTTGCATCTTTTACAGCTTGGTGTGAATTCACAGTAAGAGCTTTGTTTGAGTGTGATTTGTTAAAAAAAAAAAAATGGCATAGCAATACGTCAACTATTAGTGAGTGAAATGTGCTCTGAGGACATCGGTTTGGAGTTGACTGCATGTGTGTAATTTCTGACCAGGCACATCCTCCTCCCTGATTCATCAGGGGAATCCAAGTTGCCTGTCAATCACAGGTGTGTGAAATTCAACACTTCTCAATGATGGAGAAATTTAGGGAGCAGAGAGGGAGGGGATGTTTTTTGGTTGATTTGTTTCAAAACTTGGCTCTCTTTTGCTTTGTTCTGCTCTCCCTCTTTACAGTTCAAGAGTAAAGAAGTGCGTTTTCTCTCACCAGTCTGACAGCTCGGCCCAGCGTAGCCCTGTTTACAGCGACAAGAGTTGGGAGCGGCACACTCCATGTTCCGGCCACACGTGTGTCTGCAGAAGGCTGTAGTGACCGACAGGGGGCGCCAAACCACCGTTAATCCCATCTGCTTTCTCCCACCAACATAGCTGCCCCATATGTTAAATGTGTGGCGTGTGATACCTCTATCAACTCATTGTTTTCACCATGTTTACTGCTAAAAATATGTTGTTTACAATTAATAAGGGTGTGTATCATTAACTTTAATGCAATGAGTGGGTTTATTTTCTTTAAGATGTGGTTCTCTTTTCCATTGGAAGATATATTGGCCTGTACATCTTGTGTATGCTATGGATGTTCATGTGAAACAGACTTAAAGAATTTGACCAGTTTGCTGAGACCCCAGTTAATTGTTGACATTGTGCAAGTCGAGATGTAAATCATTCATGAACTCATGAACTCATGATTTGAGTTCAACTCATCCCCTCTCGCAGTCTATTATGCACAATCCAAAATTGGCAAGCCATGAGTTGGCAGGCCAATGACATCTGTTGACAAAGTTTTTAATAGCCTCCATAACTTCAATATTTCAATCATCCAACAAAAGTAAGCACATACGAACTGCTCTGGATAAGAACTACAAAATCCACATGCTCCCGGAACTGTTAGAATTCGGAGTGAAGATGGTGGCATCGTTCAGAATTCTGATGGCAGAGCAACGTTTCAATATTACATATATACATTTATTTTAATCAATCCCGTATGTATCTCAGCCCGTCTGAAGTCCATTTCTTCTGCAGACTACTCTGGTTTGTGCCAGGACGGTGGAATGCGCCCTCTAAATTCTCCTCTTTCATAAAACTTGTCTGTGTCTGATATACACATTGGCAGTTCGAATGCACAAACATGTGTTGGAAAGACCAGAGACACAGCTATGGGAGCTGCTGAACACTTGTTTGGAATAGAATGGATGTCAATGGCCAAAAAGCATTGTCAAAAGCCAATCTCGGCGCACGCCTACACAGCGAGAGGTTGTGAGTCGTCAAAAATCATGGCTTGTGATCGTTTACATCGATCTCATAGTAACCGGAAGTGAAGCCCACATTTCGTGCAAAGCATCACAGGGCGGTGAAAACTTGTGGATAACCGGAGGCTTTAGAAACCATATGAATCCTTGTACGCATGCTACTCAGTATCTGTTGAGTTCAAGCTGATCAAATTGGTCAACTGGACTGCATTTATATAGCGCTTTTATCCAAAGCGCTTTACATTACTGCCTGACATTCACCCATTCATGCACACATTCACCCACCGACGCACTGACTAAAACATTTTTAACCATGACGTGAAATGGAAAGGGAGTGAATCCGTACCCCTGCACGTCCGCCCGTCTCCAATGTACCCGGCGGGGCACGTCCCGCACCGGAGACCCCCCTCTGTGGTCGGCTCGCAGGGCACCCCGGGGTGACAGGACAGGTCGCCGCACGACGACGTCTGAACCGCGCCCGCTCGGCCCGCTGCGCCCCTCGCCACTGACTTAGCGGCGGTGGATCTGTGGACCAGGAGGAGGGGAGGGTCCCGGGCTCTAGCCCCGCCCACCCCCACCAGCCCCGGGGAGGCGAGGATGACGCCGCCGCCGTCATCCTCAGGGTGCACGACCTCGTCCCCGTCC
>OMLJ01062295.1:0-12434 GCA_900302595.1 Gadiculus argenteus | reverse complement strand
CGACGATTAATAAAAAAATCCTGAATACCTGTAAGAACATATCAAACATATGTTACTGCTACAACTGGTCGTGGTTAATAGCTATTTGCAACTTGTGAAGCTTGTGAACATATTAGCAACACAGCTAGTAATGACAGCAAGGTTTTATTGTTTTATTGTCAATTAACACACATCTTAATACATTATGTTGTCAATAAATTACCTTCATCGGTAAGTTTTGGCCACTGCCTGACGTCATCTATCCAATTTGCCATGTTTACCTGTCACTACGAGCAGTCCGCATTCACTGATAAGCCATTAGAGGGCAGCGGCGAGTCGCATTTCAGCACCACAACAATGGCGACAGGCAAAGATGGCAGCCCCCATAGATTTCGCGCCGGATTAGTGTATAGTTAGATGCCCTTTCTGGCGGTAAACCTTAGAGAACCCATGACAGGATGGCCCTTAGTCACAGATACACATTCTGGAGATAAATGGTTACACTACCCCAATATTTACAGATACAGTCTGTCAAGGAGCAGACTAGGGTTAGTCTGTCAGCAGCAGAGCAGCATCTATACACATTACCAGACACTATGATCTGTGACACACAGAGAGAACTCAAGTCATGAATCATCTATTGGATTCAGTTGTACTTTGTACATCAACTAAAAAACATTGCTCTTATCTGCATTTATTTAATTAAACCCACAAAATGATTACAAGTCACAAACTCAGAACTATATTTTGGTATGATAAATGAAAAGAAAAGCTCACTTTTTTTAGTTTTTCCATCAGAGGCAGAAAGTGGGTCTTGAGAAGCTGAGCGTTGGCCTTACTGATGATTGGCTGAGAAAAGACTTCAGAGTAAAGAGAGATAAGAAGAGAGACAGGGAAATAGTTGATTAATAAATATTGGGTTGTGATTGTAGCAACCATGATTCCCACAAGCAGGGACCAGATCCATTGCTTCTGTAACTGTCAGATGGTCATAGAGAAATGTTGTCTGATCTAGACTCACATCTGATGTAGCATAATGATGTCTTAAGTTGTACAGTCATGTTGTCAGATCTAGAGTCATGTTGTCTGATATGGAGGCATTGTCTTATCTGAATTCTCTTCTGATCTAGAGTCCAATTTTATCTAGTCATGTTGTCTTATCTAGAGTCACGTTGTCTGCTCTAAAGTTACATCTGATTTAGAGTCACATTGTCTAATCTAATCATCTAATCATGTTATCTGATCTAGAGTCATGTTATCTGATCTAGCAGCCTGGTCTCATGTGATATCGTGCTCATGTGCACGAACGTTATTAATCTATTGAATCGTGCTCTGGGACACGATTCAATAGATTAATAACGTTTGTGCACATGTCTGACTTTTTTCACGCTTTCACGCAGATTCTCTTTGTACATCCCAAATTAGCGTGGAATTAAGTGCATGCATGAGCCTGACTCTCTGCTCCGTCTCCTCCCTCATGTAATATGCAAATTAGTATAAATCTGCCTGGTCGTCCTGATAACCGAGCTGTTTGTCAGGAGGACGAATGAATGGGTCGACACAGGCCACCTTGCCACGATATTCGTAAGGCGGATTTGGGCATCACAGATTATTTGCATGTTTAAAAAATGTTAATGTTTCCTATTTACGTACGCATTCCCCTTCAGATGGCGCCTTTATACTGGTTCATTGATGGATTTATTTTAAGTAACAATGGCTTGTGCTCCACGCAACATCAAATAATAATATTGCAGTCAAGAATTTTGCGATAAATGCGTGAAGAGAGATCCATTAGCCCAGATGTGCGTGGTCCTGAAAATATGTAACGTTTAATAAACAAGTCATCACTGAAAATAATATTGCTGGGGTTTCCTTTTCATTCCAATATTGACAATATCGTTTTATGGGTCTGTTTAAGTGTAGCCTAATATCAACAGTGTCACATTATGCGTCTCGACAATAACGCGTGACTGAAGTGCATTCAAGATCACGCAACGTTCAAATCCACTTTCAACTAGCCTCATATTGCATTAGTTCATGACTTGTGATCGAGTCGGCCTAATGCTGTTGCGCTGCATTGCCTCTGTATGCCGCCAACTGACAAAATGACAAAAATGTGTGTAAGCAAGCCCTGAAGTTTGGTGGAGATCCACACTTTTCCATGCAAAGTCAGTTTTCGTACATCCGATCGTTTGCGTGAAAAAATGGTTACGCAAGCTTCGTACATGAGGCCCCTGTTATCAGATCTAGAATCCTGTCTGATGATGTCACATTGTCTGATCTAGAGTAAATTCAGACAGAGTCCTTCTGTCTGATCCAAAGTGATGTCTGATCTAGATCTAAGGTGTTACCTGCCAGTCTCTTCATCCAGGTGCCCTCGTCAATGCCCAGGTTGTTGTAGATTATCTTCAGGATGTTTCCCAGGAGGGCGTTCATGTGTTCCCACCTCAGAGAGGTGCAGCAGCGGTCGGTGCTCTCCGGGTTGTTCTCTGGACCATATTCCCACCAGTGTGACATGTAGCTGCACAGCATGGGCAGTACCACCTGCACGAGGAGCAACACAGAGGAGGACAACAATCACAATACTGCACAACTCAGATACACAAAGCACATGTGTTCACTCCATCGAAGGAAACTGAACCTTTAAAGCACTTTAATAGTTTCAATAGTTGTCTCAATTCACAATGCCTACATCACAGATTTTAGTGATGCAGGTAATGCCTCAACTTTGGAAGTTGATTGTGCTTATAAAGCTCAATTATTAAGCAAATGTCCCCCAACTCCAGTTCTAATAATCACACAGCTGTGTACAGTAAGTGCTTCTGGCTTTTTCTTACAGTAGTCCCAGTGAGGTAGGGTTGGTAGCACTGTAAGGTTACTGTTCATGTTGATATTATATGAGGGACACCTTATCTTTATCCATCTCAACCCTGTCCCTCCTATGCTTGTACTGCTTTTATTATATTTTGACATTTGCAACAATATCCACCTTTATCACAAGGTCAATAAAAAGTGGTAGTATCCAATTATATCCTTATATCCTATCCTAAAAACACATCTTTAAGCACATACATTTTCAATAGTATCACTGCTTTTCTCCACGATTGAGGGAGTGTGACAGGTAATATGGATTGCCAAAACGAATCTGGGTATAGAGGCCCTGATTGGTCAGAAATATGCTAGTCTAAATTGGCTCATACAGAGGCAGATCACTTCAATCCAATATTCTTAGAACGCATTTCACTCAGTAGTAGCTGATGGATGGCTAGACTATTGTAATGGGGAATAAATTATATTTTCATACTCTGTTTCCCAACTGCCCCCTCTGTGTCTACGACCATTTGTTGGTGTGTGCCTTTCCCTTGACCCCCTTGGGGGGGGGGTATCCAACTCAGAAGGCATGGCTACGTCTCCCTGATACAGACATGAGGGTTTCCATCTATTGTTGACTACCATCTGGTTAACCAATACTATAGTTTTATTGGAGAGCAGCACTGTTCTCAGCATCCTGAGACCTGTCTGCCACTGTATAATAAGTCCTTGCTTTTGCCAATGCATTGGACTTCCCCTTGCAAAGCTAATATAGAGACCCAGGGCGAACTCCCATCTGAGGCCTCTGATTATTGTATGTTTGTTGTATGTACTTTTATGTTTTATTAATTAAATAAATGAGAGTAATTGTTATAAATTCGGATGACTCTTTATTCTCAAACAGTTTAGACAGAGTGACGTGGTCGAAAATTCCCACCGCAAAATTCCCAAATCGACACCCACATAATAGCCATAAATCTTACCAACAGCACCTATAACTCAGTTTCTTCATTAAGTCCAGATGTAGATTATTTAGTTTATAATTAAGTGTATATGTATATAGTGTGTCTTACATGCATACATACATGCACACACACTGGGCATAGCAGCAGTGGTCAGTCTACACTGGTGGGATGGTTTACCTCCATGATGTGGGGCATCTGGGTGTACCTGATGCCCGACTCCGCCAGCGTCATAATCTCCTCCAGGGTCTTCTCCAGGGAGGGGATGAGAGGACAGGCCTCAAGCACCGGGGCTGGAAGCCCCAGGGCTGGGGGACACAGAGCAGGCATGAGCAGTAGATCAGTATGAGTAAGATTATATCTATTGTATAAAATGAATAAGATTCCCAAGATTTCTTCCTTGCTGATTAAGGGAGTTTTTTCTTCCTCTTTTGGGGGCTTGGGTCTGGGTGGTGTCATAAATATTTGGCCTGTTAAGCCCTTTGAGACTGTAATGGTGATTAAGGGCTATACAAATAAAATTGAATTGAATTGAATACTACATTGACTTTTAGTAATTCATATTCGGGGGTCAAGCAGCGATGCTGCGAGACACCCATTGTGTTTCTGTTTTCTTATTATTTCTCTGACATTGGAGTCTATGGCAGCCCATAGAACACCTTGGTAAAAAGGGCAGAAATTTGGCTGGAAGTTTGGGGCCACTGCACTGACCACTCACTCATTTACAGACCTCTAAAACTAGCACCACCAACATCGAAAACGGGTCGAAAATTGAAGTGCTTGGCTGACATACTGTATCTGAAGTTCGGCAAACTGATTCGGGACTGTCCCATAATCACTCTTGCTAATTTACAGACATCTATGCCCAACACTCTAGCACCACCAACGGGTCGAAACTGGACTTGCGATATTCTCCCAAGCATTCCCTGTGGTTCCGATTTTCACAAATGAGGTACCGTTGGAATCCCTGGACCAGCTTGAGTTCAATGACCCCTACTACGCAACTTTGCGCCATATTAAACCTCCGCCATATTGGATTTCATCAACACTCTAGGAAAAGTTTCAGCTATCACAAATTTCATACACTTTTCACAGAACTTGGCTGCGATGATCTTCAGACCAAGCCGCACAAAGAACACTTGTCAGATTTTTCAATTTCAACTTTATTTGCCCGTGAGAGCCAATCAAATATGAAGTGAGTGGAAGTGTGATGGGGAAGAACAGGAAGTGGGCTAACATCTCGGCGATGCTTTGAGTTAACTTAACCAAACTCAATACCATTAGTCAGGACACTGTCCCAATCACTCACAGCAATTTTTATGCATATGCATTGAACTCTCTAGCACCACCACCAGTTCAAACAGGAAGTTAATCCATATCTCAGCAACGCTTTTACGCATGGAAACCAAACTTGGTCCACAGATTAACTTAAGTGACCTCTGACCGCTAACGGGTGCTATAATGACAAGAAGTGAGGTTGTATCTCAGGCACGCTTTAACTTATCGAAACCAAACTTAGTACATGGACTCAGGGCCCCATCCTTAGGATGCTCAACAGATTTGGTGACGTTTGACCAAAAGGGGCGCTATAATTACTAAGACTTCCACGTATCGACACCAAACTTGGTACGTGGACTTGTGGCATCATCCTGAATGCGCATAAAACATTTGTTAATCTTCCACCACAAGGGACGCTATAATTAGCTAAACTTTTCCATATCAATACCAAACTTGTTACATGGAGTCAGAACAAAATGTTGTTTGAAGAAAAGGTGACAGCTATCTGCATTCATTGAAATTGCATTCAACCAAGCCATGTCATTTCATAGAACACATTTATTTCCACATTGCAAATCTGTGAGGAAAGGTATGCAAATGGCACCGCCTAAGGCACGTTCATCTGACCATTCATCTGAATTGGCTAGTACCGCACTGCTTTTTGCCACACTATTGGAGATTAAAATGTTATTGAATTATGTCCAATGATCAATGTCTACAAGCAGATCTGCTTGGCTTCATTGCCACTGGCATAAACAAAGAAAACACCAACAGGTTTAAAAAGCACCTCCTCTCTCCTTGACCCCTTTGCTGTTGTAGATGGAGAAGCCGTTGAACATATCCAGGTAGGGCTCCAGGAAGGCCACGGGGAAGGCTGCAGAAAAAGCCGCCAGACACTCTCCTATAGCCGGACGATGCCTGCCAGAGCACCAGGAACAGGGAGGGAGGGAGCCATGAATCATGAACCCCAAGTGGTTAGAGACGGATGGATGGATGGAGTGAGAGACAAACACACTACCTCTCTACATAGATGCTCTTGCTGGTCCCGAGTGAGTAGAGACTGTTGAGGATCCTGTAGCAAGACACCTGCACATTGTCCACTAGAAGGGAAAAAACAGAAATATAGAAAGATCTAGAAATGACCCCACTGCACAAGCACAGCACAAGCTTGTTGTTCCTCTCCTTCACTAGAACAACTGTATTTGTGACAGCGTCATGATGATAATGACAGTTGTGTATAGTGTAGGAAACCCACAGATGAGGTCCTGGCCGAAGAGGTTCTGTCCGATGTGCTCGAACAGGGAGGAGAGCACGGGCAGCAGGGCGAAGGTGGTGTAGTTGATGACCTGGGTGACGTCGCGCGGCTGCGTGCGCTCATGGGTGAACTGGCCCAGCTTCAGGTTGTCCTGGGTCTTCTCCAGGTCCTCTGCCGCGCTCTCGAAGAACGCCCGCAGCGCCGCTTTCACCGACTCAAGCCCGGTCTTCATGACCGTCCTGTGGCCATAAAGGGCTGATTATGGTCCCACGTTCATGCAACGCAAGGGGGTTACGGACCCATTACGTCCTTGCGGACCCTCCTTGTGTCCACCCAAAGGGCCTGACGTGCGCCTTCCAGAAATTGTAACCTTCCGTCGAGGCGATGCAGCCACAAGGGCTGTGATTGGTCTGCTCACTAAAACCTGATGCAGAACCATAAAGGTTTACGACTGTGTGGAAGCATCTGTGTGGTCATTGTTGTGTTGCGTGAATAGCCACGTACCGACCAGGACCTTTTCAGTCCCAGGCTTTTTTTTTTGGCTACGCCCACGCATTAGCTCCCCTTGTCGTCGTGTACGCACCACAGGGAAGTCCGAGAGGCTTACCAACGGAGTGTCGACGAGCTACGAGCGGCTCAGAAAAGTACTACCTCTGCTGGAGGACTTTCTGAGCCACTGTAAGAGCCCCTTAAGGGCGGATCCTGGGAGCCACAAAACCTCATAGCGGGAAAAGTACACCTGGTCGGTACGCGGCTAATGTGGGACCATAATCATCCCTTAAAGGTTGTATCAGTGATTTTTTAGGCCGAAACATAAATTATCACATTCATCTGATATTTCCTCACAATCCACAAGCTGCCCGCCCCATAAGCCGGCCGTCACAAGGGGCAGGTGTTGTGGTGTTTTTCATCCAGTAAGAACTGTCATGAACGCAGCGCAAAACCCCACGACACCCGCCCCTTGTCAGTGATTGGTTGGATCAATGTTTATTTTGGTTTGGTGTGGTTGGTAGTACCTTTTGTTATTGTGTGTGATCTCGGAGCACAGACTGCGTACAGAGACACGTTTTTTTTACGACCTGCTTATGGCGCGGGCAGCTAGTGGATTGTGAGGAAATATCAGATGAATGTGATCATTTATGTTTCGGCCTAGAATCGCTGATACAACCTTTAAGATAGGACACTTCATTGCTTTGAGAAGGAAAAGTCCTCTATCTATCTTTCTCTTATCTTTATCTTACAATATTTTTATACAATATATAAGTTTTTGTAGGGTTTTCTGTGTGCAATTTGCTGTGTTATGTTTTGCTTCCATAACATGCCCTTATTGTTTGTTTGCTATGTAATACCACTTGGTATTCAAGGGCATTTTCTCTGTTCTGCTTGAGTGAATGATCTTTTATATGCTTCTACAGTCTCTTTATCGATGCTGGTTTTGTCATGACATGATGATGTGAAAACTAATGAGGCATAACGGAACTAGCCTGACAAGCAGAATCGCGAGCATTCGCCAGCAATCGACGAGCATTCCAGCTAGCACTGAGCCGGCCGTGCTAACACTGAGCCGGCCATGCTAACTCTGAGCCGGCCGTGCTAACTCTGAGCCGGCCGTGCTAACTCTGAGCCGGCCGTGCTAACTCTGAGCCACCCACAGTTTCAGACAACAGATCCACCTGGCAATGTTTTTTTCTAAACTTACCATATTCAAAAAACGGTCCCAATATGTTTTGACCATACAAGACTACTATTTTACACAGGGTGTAAACAGTGTGATGGCACAGGCTTGGATGGCTCCTGGTCACCTGATTCCCTGTCCATGCACACACCGGTGCTCGCCTCATCACACCCCTCACCTTGCATCCAGCGTCTGTCCCAAGATGTGAAGGCAGTTGACGATGGAAGTGGCGTCGTTTCCTGGTGGAGGTGAATGCAGTCACATGACTTTGAGTTGAAACAGTCCCAGCGATCATGGAAGGGACCTTTATAAAGCCACTGGGATGGTTTTTAAACACAATCTGCAAATAGGACTTAAAACTAAAGTGATAATAAATAAATAAATAAATAAAAGGTTAAGGGGAGATGAAATGATCCACACACAATGCAGATAACATGCTAACCTTCCTGCATGTCCCTGTGTTGGTGTTCAGCACAACATGGGCATGCAGGGGCAGGGCAGGGGCCAGAAGTCATCTCAACCTTTAAAATGACTTCTGGAAATTTTGCATCCATGACTTTAATCTTGCTCCTAGTTTGTGAGTCAAGGTCTGAGAGTAGGTCTTTCACTCCACATCACTACAAGATGCATACAGAAATAGTACTGAAGAGACACAGGGGCTGTCTACAGCTGTTCTTCTGCATCTGAAACATTCTTTAGAAAGAAACAAAACCACATCATGTTACTGTTAGAACAACATGCCAGAAGACATGCACGCACTCTCTATTCTTACCAAAAAGCGAAATCCTATGTCTGACAAGAACTCCCAGTTTGCAGAAAAGACTTCAAGAGGAGAATGCAGTTGAAGGAGCAGAAAAAACACAAAACAAGGCAGAGAAATAAAGAAGAGAAATAAAGGGTAGATTCATGTAAATAGGAACAGAGTGATTAAAATTGGGAGAACAAAACAATAAACACAAACATTAGCACTGGGAGACAGTGGGAAGGGAGAGTATGTAAGGTACAGAACAAAGGGATTTAGAAGAATTCCAGTTCATAGTTAGTTTGACAAAATCTACAAACATGGACCCATCATCACTTGATGAACCTCAAGTGATGATCCTAACTTGATGTCTCCTCCAAAGACTTCAACTGTCAACTGATTACGGTTTACCAGAATATTTCTTGTCCTTAAATATTTGTAAGTTTAAGTTTATACCATTTATAATGTATCATTATGTTCAGATGTTCAAAGTGATCTGCAGCTCGCTGGCCACTGCTGCTGTGGTACGTGGACAAGCTTTCTCTGCACCAGGTATCAGAGATAAAGTACATGTCTGCACCAGGTATCAGAGATAAACTACATGTCTGCACCAGGGATTAGAGATAAACTACATGTCTGCACCAGGGTTCAGAGATAAACTAGATGTCTGCACTAGGGATCAGAGATAAAGTACATGTATGCACCACGGATCAGAGATAAAGTACATGTATGCACCAGGGATCAGAGATAAACTACATGTCCGTGTAGATTATGAGATGGCTTTAGGTGTCTGGACTGGGTACACAGATCATTGGGCTTCATTGGGTGTTCTGACTTGAGGCTGCTAGATACTGAACATGACCTTTCCAGTTCAGAATCTGATTTGTGTAGAGCATTTCACTCACTAATAACTGATGAATTGCTATTGTATTACGCACCAAAAGTATGGCTCTTAAATCATACCTCCAGCAGCTTTAACTAGCTCAGCTTTAATAATCCTAAAATGGCCTTTATGCTGAGTCTTTACACTCAAACAACATACCTAGTCACCATCTCCTTCTCCTTGTTTGAGGCATGGCCACCACTGCTGATTGGACGAATGGCTGTGGACAGGAAGTAGAGCCTATGGTTCTTAAAGTACTGGTCCACCAATGGCAAGAGAACCTGGGGAATTACATAAAATTATAGGTTAGCTCATTGAGCTTATATATATATTTAGTATATGCTACACGTGAACCTCCTAAAATGGCACAGTTTGATGGTTCGCTATCTTGGGATATTGGGCATTAGTAAAATCCAACTAGTGGGCTATCACCAATGCTGCATTCTGATTGGCTGAGCTACTAGTAGGCTATAGTGCGCAGCCCTTAGTGCGCAGCCCCGCCTTCTCCTGTCAACCAACAGAGCTGAGCAATTTCACTGTTTTATATCAAGGGGCCTGTGTAAAACCGAGGGGAAACCCCCCGTTCGTCTTGGCGCAGGTTTTATTGGTTCAAAGGAGAAGGCGGTACTGCGGAGACTAGACTTCTTTAGAATAATTTTTAATTTTTTTATGAATGAAGACACCCGCATGCAAGAATGAGTTCACGTCTGAGTGTAGGCTAACAAACACGATTAACTTTTTACAAGTGCACAAACGCCAGCATATTCTTTATTTTGCTGACCACTTGTTTTTTATCCCGACAAAAGCCTTGTAAGGACAGTTCCTCTGCGTCTATCTCGTAGATTGCATTGCTGCATTAAATGTTGTTGTCGTTGACTTCTAACATGTCTCTGTCTTTGGTGTTTACATCTAACAGTAGTCTATGAGTAATATATCGGTGGTAACCACTGTTTTTGGGGTATTGCGAAATTGCACCAGCTGGACATTCAGTGGTAGGCTATTGGATGTATTTTAATCAAACACATCCAATACCACGGAATGTCCAGCTGGGGACTCCACTGATGCTATATTAACGATGCTCTTAGCGCTCTACGAGTGCCCCTGGAGCCGTTGTTAGCTACGAGGGTTTTCACGACGTTCGTTACTAACGATACTTTCGGGAAACGGTTTGAAAACTGAACGATGATCGTACGATGTTTGATTTTAAACACGGCTCAGACCTTTCCAAAGAACTTGGTTTGCTGCTCCTGGGGACGTTCCTCTCCCTTGGCTCTGGTACCTGCATCTGTGCATCAGAGATCCATATTTACAATTTACAACTTCTACGTGTTCTGTGCGGTTTACAGTGTTGCCTCCAAACGTACCAGTGTCCATCATGTGTTGATGGGCCTTGTCTACGTATTCTATGAGCTGCTGCAGGAAGGTATAGGCAAAACGCTTCTCTATGGCCGGCGTGTCCAGGTCCTGCTCCCTCACACACCTGGAACACAACATCAAAGCCACATCACCACCTCAATCTTGGAACAATCAGATCTGGAGTGTTGAATAATCAGTATCATTATCGATCTATTCTCTGGATGGCTCTTCACAGGTATATTCATGTCATTTCATCCAGCCCACCTAGATACAGTGTATCCGTTGATCTGGAGGAACTTAAAGATCTCTTGTGCTTTCTCACGGTCTCTGGACTTCTCTTTGGCAGTGAGTGTGTCGTATGGGACCAGCAACGGATGGCTGCCTCCACCTAGCAAGGGAGGAACAAGGAGGGAGGAGATAATTGATTGATGGTTTAAAGAGTAGTTGAAACAGATGACCATTTGTGTACTGCCCTCTTCTTAGGGGATTAAAGAGTTTGGCATGGGGCCCGAGAGCCTACGGCCCCTCTACAGAGATACAACAGAAGTCATCCAGACTTTTTTTTAAGTTAAACTTAAATTGTCAAGAGATACATTGTTGATGTTGCAGCACTTAATAAATTAATAAAGTGAATATTGGCAAAATTGGTTGTCATTTTTATTTTGAGGCAGCAGGGGGTATTGTCGGCAGCTGCTGAATGTAACTAATAAAGTAACATGTAATCTAACTTAGTTACTTAAAAAAATCAAGTAATGATCAAAATCAAGCTCATCATTTTGATGCCATGAGTTGTTATTTAAGGTCAGGATTGTTCAGTCCGGTGTTTTGTGTTAATTCTGGAAAAAAAAGTTGAATAAACCACAGATAAAAAGAATTAATCGACATTTATTAACTATGGAAAATTGATTAATCGATTTATGGACAATCATGCAATTAATCGCGATTAAATGTTTTAATTGCTTGACAGCCCTAGTTATAACTGTTAGACAAGTGTATAGAAATCTAGATATCTAGATATATCTAGATGGTGGAGCCATGAAGCATGAATAGTTGTGAACGAAACCAACCAATAAAATATAATTTGAAGTGCACGTTGAATGTCCAAGCATCGTTTCCATTTAACTTTTAATTATATTGCCTAATCTTATTCTTCCTCATTATGTCTTAATAACAATAATAACTTAATTTTATGCATTGCCGTTCAGACACCCTTCGACGCTTCACAGAGACAGAAAACTAAAGTCTTTAAAGGGCATTTCATGTATAACTTTGATCATGATACTGAGTAGGTATACCTCGCATACTGAACAACGTATACTAGCTTTAAAAAGCCACAACCATGAGGATAATACACCCCCACCTTCTCAGAACTCTCAGCCTTACTGACTGACCCAAAATCAGTTCAATAGAAAGTCAACGAGTGAGAAATAAAAGTGAGACTCACCTTTGGCTTCCATTTCCATCTTCTTTTTCTTAGCCCAAGTATTATGAAA
>OMLJ01062260.1:0-12023 GCA_900302595.1 Gadiculus argenteus | reverse complement strand
TGTCCTCGCTGAGGTGTACTAACTCCAACTAGACAGTAAGCTAAACTCTCTTCCAATCATGAACATGAAGAATGCCGTAGATTCCTTTTAGTAGATTTATTTTCAATCTTCGCATTGTACTGACCCAATAGGTGAAAGAGAGTGAAACTAGAAAACAAACAGCAAACATATTGCATTTAGTTAAAACGATCTAGTTTCCATAACAGCACATTTAGCATAGTAATTACATATTCAGCTTACTGCTAACATCTCCTGAACCTATATTAACATCCTCAGGTTCAAATTAGCTTCCATAGTTTTTAACATTGTCGGTTCGATTTTAGCTTGATAACTTCGTTTTTACATCATGAACTGAATACTATTAATGAATTAAGTAAGTTTCAACAAAGGTGAGATACTTACAAGTGATGCCTCTGCTGGGAAACAACATATAAGAAGTGATTTCTGCCGTCTGCACTTTTAAAGAACCTGCTGCTTCTAGTGTTTTCCACATTCTAAACGTGAATCTAGACATTTCCTGCCTACTTCCTGTACAGCTGAAAGATACAAATGTCAAAATAAAAGTCTGGAAGAAACTGAACTTACAAGCGAAAAGTATCATAATTTAAATGAAAAGCCTGAAGGGCAGAACACCCTCCTTCCTTCTTCTTTCCTCCTCTCCTTCCTTCCTCATTCCCTCCTTCCTCCTTTCTTTCTTCCCTTCTCTTTCTTCCCTCCATCCTTTCTTTCTACCTTCCTTCTGTCCTCCTTTCCTTCCCTCTTTCCTTCTGTCATCCTTCCTTCCTTCCTTCCTGCTTTCTTTCCTTCCTCCCCCTTGGTTCCTTCTTCCCTTCCTTCCTTCTTTCCTTCATCCCTTCCTCCCTTACCCCCTTCCTCCATCCCTCCTTACTTTCTTGACCCGAGGACTGCAAGAGACATTTTTCTAATACATACATTTACTTAAGTGATATTTTAAAAGGTTTACTTTCACTTATAATGTAGTATTTTCATAGTTTGGTTTGACTACTGTTATAAAAATAAAGGTTGTGAATACCTCTTCCACCTCTGACAGATCCACCAAAGTATAAATATAAGGTAAGAGCTAACGTTAAAGCAATTTAAATATTTTGAATATTTAACTGTGAATACAGTTCTGCTGCAGCATATGCATCCAAATGACCGGACCCCTCCGCTCCTCTCCTTCCTATTGTTGCTTATGAAAACAGAAAAAAGGGTGTTATCACTGATATTTCCACATCCAGACCACATTAGACAGATGAGAAGATCTAAGAGAGATTGTGAGATTGTATTTCAAAACGTAAAAACGATATTAATAATGAATAATTGAAATGATAATATTAGTCTCGGGGGTGGGGTGGACCTTTGACTCAATTAAGAAATTCTATGCGGACCTTTAATATTTGTGTTTGAGTACCCCTGCCCTAAACTATATGAAATAGAAACGCCAGTCTTATGTCACAATTTCAAAGTCGTGGAGTAAAAGTTACAAAGAAAAATCTTGGAAATGTAGTAGAAGTAAAATGTAGGAGAGTAGAAGTAACAGTAACCTACTGATAAATATAAGTACCGGTACTCAAGTAAAGTATAAGTCCTCAAAAAAATACTTAAGTAGCCTACTTGTACAGTACTCAAGTACTTGTAGCCTACAGTACTCCACTGCTCGGGGTAGGCTACGCACAGTGATGGGCCTACAATTATAGGTAACTGTGACAGGCAGAGATGATCTGACATGCACTGTAGCTGTCTCTGATAAGACCCGTGTGTAGGCTACACGTTGCCATGACAACACTACAAGCGCATACGGATTCTCTATAAGTGCATGGATATTTGTCAGGCTACAACTTTGATTCATAATCAGAATATCGTAATAATCAATCCGCCTTTTATTAGCAATTACCTGGATGAGGTTGAGAAAGCAGAAATGCATCAGGTTTTTGTCCAAGAAGTCACCTGTGAAATATCCATAATCTCTAAGAGTTTTACAAATGTCCATCCAGAAGTGCACACTCTGTTTACGCAGGACCCCCCCACCATGACTCCATCAGCTGCATCAGGAAGCTTCCTTCTCCTGCAAGATTCCTCCGCAGGAACAGCTGCATGTCTCTGACATGCCCATTTTCCGTACCTGGGTCGGCTCGCACCGCCACTGTGTTTATGAAATAGTCTGCGATTACTTTAGGGTCACTGTTAGTGTTATATGCTTCCATCCACATTATGTGACGACTAAAGCCGTCAATGCAGCCATTCATTGCAATGCCAAACGGCATGGGAATCCATATGCCACAGTGCGTTAGGCCCCCTACTGTTGTACTGAGATGCCGTGCTCGCCGGAGCTCCACTCCCTCTGGATCCAAAACCTTGATGATCATCCTCATTTTTTCCTGAGAAACCACAAATCCTCTTTGGATGGCACGCAGATGTAACCACCGATATCCTTGCAGTCGACCACTACCAGCCAGCTCCTCTTCCACAAAAGAGACTATTTCTTCCAAGTCTGTGTGGTTCTTTCTTCGAAAAAGATGTTGTTTTCATAGTCGTTTTAAAGTGCTAATGCTGATGATAATTTGATGCTGATGTGCCAAAAGATGAAGTATTTCCTTATTTGTGAAACCGATACTAAAGTATAACTTCACCAGATGCTCAACATCCCTCATTTTCACGCAGGTGGCAGACTGCTCTCTTCATTGTCGTAATACGACATTAGCCTCGTAATATGACTTTATTCTCGTAATATGACTTTATAATGTAATTTAAAAAAAAAACTCCGTCGTATATTTGAGATAATTAAAAATAAAATACTAAAAGCATTTGCAGCAAGCTCTTGAAGACTCGTGTGTGGTGTATTACTAAAACAATTGTTATAGTGGATAATTAAAATATATGAAAACTTTATTTCGAAAAGCAAGTAGGCTACATCATCCATTATTTGAGGTAAAGCCCAATCCACGGTTGGCTTCAGTCATTTCATGTCACCAACATCAAAATATCATTTTAGGAATTTATGCAACATCGCTGAGTCTGTAGAAGATGCAAAGTCATAACACTCACTGCTTGGCCTCTTGTATACACCATGAATGAGGTGGCCTGGCCACTGTTCCCCTTTGGAAAAAAATACTAATAAAATACTATCAACAATAAGTTAAACAATAGATGTATTGAATATCAACCAAACAGTAAATCTAGCGACCAATAACATAAGGCCCACCCCTTTATAGATATAAAATCATTGAAAAAACATACAATACATTGAAATATTGTAGAAGTATAAATAAAACTAGTCCATTCCACACTGCCCTGCAGGACAAAACATTGCTTTGCATTGCGGCCTCCAGTACCGAGCTGGAAACGATTAGGGTAGGAAGTCTCCCACTTATTGTCATAGCAACATGGCTGTCTTGGGGGTGGGGGGAACATGGATGGTGGTCCGTCCCTTAGTTCCGTCATGCGTTGCTGTCTGACTGCCAGGTCATGGCGTTGAAGTCCATGCTGGTGAGGTTGACGGTGTAGGGACCATCCACACGCTCTGGCTCCGCCTGCTCCCCCATCTGGCCCAAGCTGCTCAGGTTGTTGGCCCTCCAGGAGTTTAGCGGTCGAATGGCCTTCTGGAAGCGCTGAAACGACACCCACCACAAAAGGAGGTCAGGAGACAAAACCCAGGTTGTGTTCCAGGTGGTGACTTTTTCTTTTCACACTGGTGATTAAAAATGGCACATCGAGATCAGGTTTCACTGGCCGTTCTGAGGTTCTGAAGCATGTAACACAGCAGGCCTCCTTTGCTTTATTAACCCCATGGGAAAGGGTTTATGTTACACTCGCTCGGCACAATATATAGAATGTATGCCACAGGGGTGCAGGTTTAGTGCTGACGTCTTTGAGGGTCCCTGACTCCTTGTAGATGGCCACGCCGGCCCAGATGGGAATCTGCATACAGCAGGCCGCACCGATGCACACGCCCAGCGCCTTGCCCCAGAAGGGATACACGTAGGAGCCATAGTGCAGCGACGTGTTGTACATCTCAAAGAAGATGTAAGTCAGGATGAACTGCAGCGACAGATGAGGAAACAACACAGTGTGAACAAACCAGGTTTAGGATCCAAAAGGGCCTAACAGGCTATAATTAGGAGGGACAACCACCAAACAGGCCCACTGCAGGAGATACAGAATGGGTATCCTCCTACTGAATAATTCACTATTGTCAGATCACAGCACAGTCACTGGCTAGATTTCAAGTCCAGAGTGGTGTGATTGGTTGGCGTAGTATTTAAGGAGCTACAGGGACATGGGGTTTAAATCTCATAGGGTCTACACACATTCATTCAATGAGATGTTTGTAATTGGAGGGTGTTTGCTTACCAGGAGAAGGAAGGGAGTGATTAACACCCAACACGCTTTGAAAAAGAAAAGAAACTTGGTGCACCACGGGGGACAGCGGCAGATCATATCGATGATGTCCTGGCAGAACTGGTTCACTCCTAGTGGCATGAGAAGACAGAACGGCTCAGAGACCAGAGACCTGTATAGGGGACCCACCGCACTGAATACATCCCTCCTCTCCTGGGAATTTCAAAGAACGTCAAACACCACAAAACAAATGAGTTGGCTAGTATCCAGAGTGAGTATTTTATCCTTAAACATGATGTCACAAGACATCAGTAAACATTTACGGGTTTAACGTCATTGTGTGAAACACTGCATTATATTTACAAAAGTGTCCTTGAAGAGCAAATATGACCGATAGGGAATTAGGATGGGCTTGTGAGAGAGTGTGTGGCAAATAATCCACTTAATGGCATTTCAGAGGACGTACTCTGACGCATCCAGGCAAATCAGAGAATCGAACACAAACCTAATCAAAACATGAGTAAAGGAAATAGCCTATGAGACATGCTGCTGTGTTAGGAGCAGGGTTCAATACCTGTGAATGGAGAGTCCAGATTAATGCTTGTGAGGTATATGGACGGTTAGGGTTTGGTGCCCTGAGGTGAGAATGGTTAGGGTTTGATGCCTGTGAGGTGAGAATGGTTAGGGTTTGATGCCTGTGAGGTGAGACTGGTTAGGGTTTGATGCCCTGAGGTGTAATGAAGGTTAGGGTTTGATGCCTGTGAGGTGTGAATGGTTAGGGTTTGATGCCCTGAGGTGTGGTGATGGTTAGGGTTTGATGCCCTTGGGTGTGATTGGTTAGGGTTTGATGCCTTGAGGTGAGAATGGTTAGGGTATGATGCCTGTGAGGTGTAATGAAGGTTATGAAATGTACCATAGAAAAAGGAGATGCCGATGCACATGAAGAGGGCGATGATTATCAGGCCGAAACTAGTGCTGAAGGAGTCAATGAGAGTGAACCAGTAAATGCCGCCCTACGAAGACAGAGACACCAGACGCATGAGATGGAACACGACAAATAACACACGCACACACTGAAACACATACCATACATATAGAATCATAGAAAACTCACATCGCTGATGAGCAGAAGACCCATTAGGTAGAAGGCAAAACACAGAGCTGCCAAGAACAGGGTCTTGTGCATCATGTTTTGTCTCAGCTGAGGAAACTCGTCCAACACTGCAGTAGTAATGCCCTCCATGTTCCCAAACTGTGAGGCGGAAAACGAATAAGACGTCATCAAGATGGACGCAAGCAGCTTCTTTTGTCACCGTGCGTAATTTGGTTTGCAAAGCGTATTCCCAGTCTTACTAATGTGTCGATGCCCAGCATGAAGAGCATGAGGAAGAAGAGAATCGACCAGAACACGGAACCGGGCAGGAGAGCAAGAGCCTCTGGGTAAGCAACAAACGCTAAGCCAGGACCTAAAGAAACGGAAATAAACAAAACATTTAATAAAACCAAGGAAACATTAGAATAGGTAACATGTCTATCGGATAGTAGACCTTTATATAATATATGATGATATAGAGGTACTATAAGTCAAAAGCAACCCCAAACATGCATGTATAAATGTTTTGAATCCGCAAAATCCTTTCCAATCATTTGGATGACCAACATTTCCAAAAGTAATTTCTAGAGAACTGGTCATGTGACCAGAGCAGTGCGTACCTGTGTCAGCCACCTGGCCCACAGGGACGCCCTTCCTCCAGGCCATGTGACCCAGGATGGAGAAGATGGCGAAGCCGGCAAAGAAACTGGTGCTACAGTTCCCGACGACTATTATCAACGTGTCCCTTAAAAAGAGGAAGCTACAACGAGTCATACTCCAACGGCCAGCATAACAACGGCGACTGAATCCAAAGTCCAAGAGAAGCACAAACAAACCTGATGACATTGTTGTCAAATTTATTATAGGAGGCCATTGACAGCAGCCCCCCTACCCCGATACCCAGAGAGTAGAAGACCTGCGAGGCGGCGTCGTTCCACACCTACGTTGGGGACAGATTTTAAAGTAGAAGGCTTTTACTGGGAAGTTTCTACAACTAGTCATTTAACAGATGCACACATTAAAAATGGGACTGGATTGGACTATAGCCAAATTATCTAAGGTGCACTGCTATAGTCACGGTTCTAATAAAACAACTAGATATCACTAGGACTTTGAAAGACGAGGTAAATCGATAAGTGATAAAAAAAAAAGATTATAATAGAATATAATAGTTACTTTTAAATTGTGTAATGCATTGACCATTAGAAATCATAAATAATTGTAGTAGATCTCCATCAGGCCACCTTCAAAGCAGGCGTTACCTGGACCAAGTTATACCGGCTGCTACCCCGGGCAGTACCTGTGCACTGGCTAGACGGCTCCAGTCAGGTGTGAGGTAGAAGGCCACCCCTTGAAGTGATCCCTCCAGCGTGGCACCCTTGATGATCAGCACGAGCAGCACGAAGTAGGGAAACGTAGCGGTGACGTAAACCACCTGAAAATACACCAGAAACCAGAGCCATAGGTTAACCAAACGTAGAAATAGAAGTAGAAAAAGTAGCACCAACAGGATGCATGAATGCAGTACACTGCTTGTGAACTGTGTGTTGGACGTTACATTACAGTTTATTCAGGTTTTTCTTTGTTTATTCTGTATTGTTACATTGATACAGATCGTCTACTGTTAATTAGTGCCCGAACGTAGGTGCAAGGCCCTAATGTTTTTGAAGAGATTTTTATTATTATTACACTTTTTTCTTACCGGTTGCACGTTTTGCCCTTTTTCATCAAGTTGGCATGCACTAAAAAATCTGGCAGCCACATGTGGAACTGCTACCACTACTTTTTTATTATTTAAAAAAGACAAGAGACAAAGGTTTTGCCTAGGGTGTGGCTTAGGGACTCTGTAGCGCCACCTAACGTGTTGAGTTCAGTGGTTGACACATACATTCTAGAAAATGTACCAGATTTGGTGGAGATGTGTGTTGTATTAATCTTCAACTTTTACATTTGAAGTTTATTAGCGACCCAGAAAAATTGTATTTGTATATTTGTATATGTATTTTGAAACACTTCTCTCTCTCACTTCTTTGACGGTTTATCAAAATCATGTCATATGAGTAGTAAAATGATCTTGAGGGGTTGCCCAAGAGGAATTGTGAACAGATTTTTTTATTTTCAAGTATATTGAAATGGTGAAGGTTTGAATCGATGCGTCTTAAAAAAGAAACAGGAAGTTGCTTATATAGGCAGAAAGCAGTGAACAATTTGGATGACATGGATACACACCATTAGTTAGGTGTGTCTGATTACAGTCATATATATGTTTTGATTGTGTCACTCAATAGTACCCCCTGACGAGGGCCCGCCATTGCCGCTTGCGGCTATATTTCATATTTGTATTCTATTGGCTTCTGGTGTAATGTGTGCTGTTCTGTCTCGGGGATGAATAAACCACGTCTTGTCATCCGTGTTGGTTCACCTTCCCGGAGCTGCGGATGCCCTTGAGCATGCAGAGGAAGATGATGATCCACGCGGCCAGCAGGCAGAGGGCCAGGGGCCACCGCACCGGCCCCGGGTCATGGAGGCCTTTACTGTGCACTACACCCAGCACCTTCTCACTAAGGAGAAAATACAGACACAGAGCAACATCGGTTAAGACCACCATGGCTGGAGATCTGCCCATGGCCATGTCCACTGCATCTTTTGTACATACTGTGTAAAATAACCATTATGGCTACAGAGCATATGACGATTTTCCAGGAAAAGTGTGGCCTATACATCTCCTTTATTGACACTAGACAAACAAGACAAACAGTTGTTTTCAGAAACATTATTTACTTTCAGTTGGTCGGCTCAAGGAAGGACTGGCTGTGCTTTCTGAGTATCAAGACAAAAGTAGTATAAGTAGTACCACCCAAGAATTTGCATTTATGAGTTACATTTAAGAATGCAGTTTTATTAACTATAGCCTACTAACAGAGAGTGTTCAGAGAGTTCAGAGAGTGAGAGAGGGACTCACTTCCAGAAGACCTCTGAAGGGCTCTGAAAGGACCCGTTGCCTGAGCTGATGTTTGCGCAGAGGGCGGCATTGGCGGGGGCCTCGCAGGACCACGGCAGAGGGCTCTGGAAGGAGCTGCCCAGGTAGTAGAAGGTCCAAGCGATGATCACGTTGTAATAGAGGCACACCAGCGTGGACACACACAGCATCGCAATGCCAATACCTGCAGGCCCACTCACAGGGTTAGGGTCTTCACATGATAAAAAAAAGTGTATTTGTGGATGCTGATTCCACCATGTACCTTGAAAGAGTTACATTCTTGTCTGATGATTTTAACGTGAAAACAAAATATGCATTATGTATTAAGCATATTAAAATATGTATTAAGCCGAATAAAATGTTGAATTATTAGCGCACTGCTAACAGTTCTCCTTTTATTTTTATGATAGCATTCAATCGAGTTAACAGCTCATCATTCATTGAATAAATACATACAATTAAAAATATAAATTAAATTAAATGTTTTGAGTTGACATAACAAGGAAGCAGTTATTCTTATGCCCACATCGTTTTTTCGTTGACTCTGTATTATTAATGAAGGGTGCTGAAAAAAAGAATTGTCTCCACAGGTATTTACCATTAACCTGACTTCAAACGGAACTTGAAAACCCCATATTTGTTCAGCTTTGTAGCTTTTTGAACTGCAGAGCTGTATTTGAACACTCCAGTATGGACACATGGGTTACCTTTAAGGAGAGGGCAACACTTCCATACAGTGATGGGGCCAGCGGCTCCATACTGGCCCAGACTCAGCTCCATGAGGAACAGAGGCACGCCAGTGAAGAACAGCATTATGAAGTAAGGTATGAGAAACACACCTGTGGATAGGGGAGGCAAGTGTGCATGAGGAGGAGGGCATGGGCCAGCTCTACTGAACCACCGTGAGCCAAAGTAAGCAAGACCTGGCTCGTCAAGACACGTTGCAGTAGATCCCAACAGTTCAAAGACACATGACCGAATTACATCTTCAAGAGAAACTGCATTTTCATAATTCTCAAAATCACTGCTCTCGCCTAAAATGATGAATATCAGGTATATTTAAATGACAGCGACAGTCTCACAGGTCTTCACAGGCCCTGAACATTAATCTTGGTGACGGTGAAGAAGAATACAAACTCTCGAACCTCAGTAGGAAAAGTATTAAAGAGAGGCAGGGGAGGAATCTAGTCTATGATGGCTAGCAAGAAACATGGTCAGCTTGGCTGACATAAAGATAATAATAATAATACGTTTATTTTATATAGCACCTTCCTCACACTCAAGGTCACATTACAGTGTCATGAGCACACACAGAACAAGACACCACAACACAAATAAAAATAAAATATGTTAGTAATGCTAGCAGTAATGGAGTTGGATTCATCATCACCTTCAAAAACCACAGTTAGACGGCTGTTTTAAGTGTATGATGTCTACATAGTTTTTTATAAACTCTCTAAACACCTAAACCGCCGTCTTGGGTGTGTAGTACCCGAGGACTGAACAGTGTAAGCCCATAGCAACGCACAGGCTGCTATGGTTACCAGTGGTTCTAAGCTCTACTTGTAGGAAAAACACGCCTCACCTCCTCCATTGCGGTAGCAGAGGTAGGGGAACCGCCACACGTTGCCCAGGCCAACGCAATATCCAATACAGGACAGCAGGAACTCATACTTCCCACCCCACTGCTCTCGTGGGATGTGTGGGTCTGGTACGATGGTAGGGGCCGGGGGCTGTACTTCAGACTGTGGATGTGCTGTTGGGTTGCCGACATTATGCTTAGTCGCAGTGTGTCCATTTAACTGCATGTCATTCTAGAAAGAAATAAAAGCATTAAGCATAAATTCATTCATTTATTTATAATTATAATTTATAATACATCGATATACATAATCAAACATTTCATCCGTTTCATCCATTCGTCAGCATGTTTTTGTTGTGTTGAGATACATATTTATTATCATGCCCTCCATCTTCTGGTTTTGGAAGAACCATGAAGAATGACATCAATCATGAATGAATCAATAAACAATCAAAGTTCAAAAGTGTTTGTCATTAAGTGCTAATCAGAGGTGAATAATGGGCTTCTGGTCCAAATAGAAACCTAAAGGCACCGAGAGCAAGGTGAGAGATATGTGAAGATCCTGTTTGTGCGCCATTGCCCTAAACATGGGGTCTTTGTTATACAGCAAGCGTAAACACATGTTGTGGCAAGGTTGCCATAGGTCTACCTCATGAAACGATCGGCCTGGCTTCCTTCCTGTGTGAAATGTCTACGGGTCAGGCCTACCCGACTGAGGAAGTTGGTGCAAAATTCTCCTGAATGACATTCTCCTGAATGATTAATGTATCAATTAGTTAGTTAGTCTGGCTATGTTTAAAGTGAACCTCTTAAAACTGTTACTAAGTCACTTGTATTCTACTACATCAGTTATTCTGACACTTGTTTGAAACGTACACCAATATGAAGCCTTGTAAACTATGACTGGTTCCACCAGTTTTAATGACCTACTAGGCCAAACTTCCCTTTTCATTTCAACTTTATCATAAGAGGATAGGAGTAGCCCATGTATTCAAGGCAATGGCCACAATAGTTCTGTACAATCAAATTCATATCCAACCATCCACATTTTTTAAATTAATATTCATTCATTCGAATAAATATGACTTCAATGGCTCTTTCAAGATAAGAAATTCACATTCAGTCCCATATCATTTACAATTTAGATTTTTGGTTTGGATTGGTTAATGTTTGAACCAAATCCCCGGTATAAAAAGCAGAGAACCCCCTTATGAGTTAGGCCTATTGTGATATAAACCATCACTTGCGTACGCTGGGGGCATAAATGTGGTTCGACCGGTTGCAGCTTCCCTACAGCTAAACTTTATCCTGTTCGACTTGGTAAACATAGCGTAATCGTTATATACCCAAGGAAAAAAAGCTTTTGGCGCTATAATTGAGTTCCACATCTACCCATTTCTACACAACGATGCCGTCGATTACCGACTAGGTTAAGGTTAAGCAGGTTACACCTCCGTTCTCACCTGCTGTGTTGTTGTTGGATTCGCCAAGATGGTGTTTCCAGGTGCCGCCTTCGGCTCCTCGCTCTTCATTTCTTCTGGCAGTTATCGAACTGAGTTTCTCAGTTGTCTACATTTTAAAAGTTAACTTTTGGTGGGAGGTAGCCTATATCGAAGTCTATGCATGCGTCCGGTAGGCTTCTTCACTTTTAAAAGAGACACCAAGTCCGAGCCGGCGTTTTCAAGCAGTGGATCCGCTGTGTGTGAGTGCGAGAGTGCGAGAGCGCAGGTGCGGCTGGGCTGGAGCATCCAGGACACCAGTGAGACCAGTGCCATGACGTCCTCTCGTCTGTAGGGCGTCAGGAGACCAGTGCCATGACGTCCTCTCGTCTGTAGGGCGTCAGGAGACCAGTGCCATGACGTCCTCTCGTCTGTAGGGCGTCAGGAGACCAGTGCCATGACGTCCTCTCGTCTGTAGGGCGTCAGGAGACCAGTGCCATGACGTCCTCTCGTCTGTAGGGCGTCAGGAGACCAGTGCCATGACGTCCTCTCGTCTGTAGGGCGTCAGGAGACCAGTGCCATGACGTC